>JANKYH010000969.1:0-37726 GCA_027475595.1 Populus davidiana x Populus alba var. pyramidalis
TTTATTCATTCTGGTAATTCATCTATGGTGTCATTACCATAGTTAATCGTTAATAATATCGATTATCCATTTAGGATGCCATTTACCACGCTAATCATTTATTCATTCTGGTAATTCATCTATGGTGTCATTACCATAGTTAATCGTTAATAATCTCGATTATCCATTTAGGATGCCATTTACCACGCTAATCATTTATTCATTCTGGTAATTCATCTATGGTGTCATTACCATAGTTAATCGATATTAATCTTGATTATCCATTTAGGATGCCATTAGTAGGAACTAATCTTTGTTCATCCCAATCATCTGCTTTGGATGCCAATAGCCAGAGCTAATAAATCATTTACCCCAGTCATCCCTTCGGATGCCATTAGCCGAAGCTAATCAATCGTTTGTCCCGGTCATCCACTCGGATGCCATTAGCCGAAGCTAATCAATCGTTTGTCCCGGTCATCCCTTTGGATGCCATTAGCCAGAGCCAATCAATCGTTTATCCCGGTCATCCACTCGGATGCCATTAGCCAAAGCTAATCAATGTTTATTCATGACAATTTGACATTCCTTGCAATATCAAAGTAAACCCTTGGGGATACTCGTACCACCATTTCCTAGTAATTTATCATTCCGTAACACGATGATAAATCCTTTGTAATGCAAAACCAAACATCCCACAACAGTTTAGCATTCAATATAACACAACACAACAGTACCCTTTGTATCACTCATCCAACCATTCTTGACAGTTAATGTTCAATGCAACATAATAATAAATCCCCTGTAATACTCACACCACCATTCGTGGTAATTAACCATCAATACGATACAATGATAGGTCTTTCATAACACTCATACAATCATTCGTCATCATTACATTCAGCATAATAAATGATAGATCCTTGGTAACACATTCATCACAATTACATTCAATATAATAAAATAGTAGATCCTTCATAATACTCATACAATCATTCATCACCATTACTTCAAAAAGAATACAAAAGTAGATCCTTTGCACGACACATATTACCATTCATTAGTAGCTCAAATTCATTACAGCCCCAACATCACATTCGGTTTAGTATTCATCACAACTCAATAAGATGTTCACCTCAAAAGGGTCAGTTTAGAACTCTAACATTTTCACCATTGTTTGAACATTCATCAAGAACTTGTTCGACATTTCATAGTCATTTCGACAATCATCAAGAATTTAATCCAACTCTTCTTCGTCATTTCTTCTTACAACAAGGATTTAATAACATATCATCACAAGTTAACCATTTCAAAACATAAACATCAAAATGGGAAAAAGGTGGAAACCACCTACCTGCTCCACTTGTGGTCTGTCCTTGTCCTGGCAATGGTCTGATTCCGGCCACAACACCTAAGACACCAAAGACCACAATCAATTCATTTGTATCTTCGATTCACATTCATCCCACACTTATTTCAAGAGTTCATATGTTCACATTCAAGTGTTCCACATTTTACACCATCATACTATGAGATTGTTACTAGAATTTAAGTCATTTCTGCCTTGTAGAAATCGGTAACAAAAACTGGCTCGCTGCAGGCTGCCAAACTCGGCAGCAAAAACTAGTTTGCTGCGGGCTGCGGGCTGCCACTTCGGCAGCGAAAACTGGTTCGCTGCGGGTTGCCACTTCGGCAACGACAACTGGTTCGCAGCGGCCTGCCATTTCGGCAGCGAATCATAAATTTGTTGTAGAATACAAATTTCGGCATCGAATGCTAATTCGCTGCAGACAACTCAATTTCGGCTGCGAATCACAATTTCGCTGCAGCATACTCAACTTCGGCAGCGAATCATAATTTCGCTGAAGAACACAAATTTCGGCAACTAATGCTAATTCGCTGCAGATAACTCAATTTCGGCAGCGAATCACAATTTCGACAGCGAATCACAAATTTGCTGCAGCCAACTCCACTTCAGCAGCGAATCACAAATTCGCAGCAGAACACAAATTTCGGCAGCGAAGCACAGATTCACGGCAGAACCCCAATTTCGGCAGCGAATCACAGATTCACGGCAGAACACCAATTTCGGCAGCGAATCACACATTCGCGGCAGAACACAAATTTCGGCAGCGAATCACAAATTCGCAGCAAAACAGAAATTTCGGCAGCGAATCGCAAATTCGCTGCAGCCAACTCCACTTCGGCAACGAATTACAAATTCGCAGCAAAACACAAATTTCGGCAGCGAATCGCAAATTCGCTGCAGCCAACTCCACTTCGGCAGCGAATCACAAATTCGCGGCAGAACACAAATTTCGGCAGCGAATCACAAATTCGCTGCAGCCAACTCCACTTCGGCAGCGAATCACAGATTCGCGGCAGAACACCAATTTCAGCAGCGAATCGCAGATTCACGGTAGAATACAAATTTCGGCAGCGAATCACAAATTCGCTGCAGCCAACTCCACTTCGGCAGCGAATCACAAATTCGCGGCAGAACACCAGTTTCGACAGTGAATCACAAATTCGCGGCAGAACACCAGTTTCGGCAGTGAATCACAAATTCGCGGCAGAACACAAATTTCAGCAGCGAATCATAAATTCACTGCAGCCAACTCCACTTCGGCAGCGAATCAAAAATTCGCTGCAGAAGACACATTTCGGCAGCGAAAACTAATTCGCTGCAAAAAACTCAGTTTCATTCGCTGCCAAACCCATATTTTGGCATGAACACACACACACCACACGTTGCAACAACTCCAGTACATAAACTGTCACTAAGTTCTAGCAGAACACACACATTGAAACCATCAATTTCAGCATATAATTTTTCAATAAATTCCAGCAGCATACACACATTAAACCCATCAATTTCAGCATAAAATCTTTTGTTAATTATTCTGAAATCAGGTCCCCCATCCAGCCTCGTTTTGTCCCTCCTTTTAGGTTAGTTCTTTTCCATAATAGTTGGAGTAAAGTTCCTAGGCCATGCATCCCGATTTTTATTCTTCTTCCTTTCAATTTCAAGACCTTAAGAATAGGTGGAGAAAGACATGGTTCATACCTCACGGATTTAGCATTTTTGGGAGGGGTTTGACAACATTTCTCCCCTTCTGCTCCCGATTGTTTCTTCCTCTTCCTCTTTTTCGGTTTTTCACCTCCTCTTGTTAGTTCCCCACCGATTTTAGGCCTCTCCACCCTTCATGTTTGCAGCTGTCCAGCCTCCTGTCAAGCTCTCCCTCCTTTCCCTCACGTCTAAGGAGGCACTAGCAGCTGGGGTTTGGTCAAGCTCTTTCCTTGGAGAGGGAAACAGGGAAGGGGACAAGCATCTCATTTTGGGGGGAAAGGAAGGGGACAAGAGCATGCAGCTCACTTTGGGGAGAGGGAAGGGGACCAACACGTTTTTGGGGAGGGTGTCTCCCTCTCTCTCTCCTTGCTACATTTATACCCCTATTAAAAGCAAAAAGGGGGGTGTTTGGATGTTGGATAAGGCTATCCTAACCCTCCTTTTGGGTTATCCTTGAGCTGATTTTCATTTCCCTTCTCCCCCCTAGGATAGGTGGGTCTCATATTAAAACCTTTTATTTTATTTTTTATTTTTTTTTGATGTCGCTGCCCATTCAAAAATCGGCAGCCTCAAACTATGTCGCTGCCGATTCAGAAATCGGCAGCCCGAAGTGCATCATTGTCGATTCAGATATCGGCAGCTGCACTGCGTCGCTGCCGATTCATATATCGGCAGCCGAAATTACATCGCTGCCGATTCAGATATCGGCAGTCGCACTGCGTCGCTGCCGATTCAGATATCGGCAACCCAAAAACTGCATCGATGCCGATTCAGATATCGGCAGTCGCACTGCGTCGCTGTCGATTCAGATATCGGCAGCCCAAAACTGCATCGATGCCGATTCAGATATCGGCAGCCAAAATTGCATTGCTGCAGATTCCAATACCGGCAGCCTGAAACTGCGTCGCTGCCGATTCCGATTCAGAAATCGACAGCCAGAAACTGCGTCGCTGCCGATTCAGATATCGACAGCGATGGTGGAGTCATTTCGATTCCACTTCTTGTTTTTTTTTTTTTGGATGTTACAATCATAAACTTTATTTTTGGCTTTCTAGGTTTGTCATCTACTTCATTGTGGATTTCTAGATTTTTAAATCCATAAGGTTCGTATTAATTGGTATTAGAGTTAGCCTTTAAAAATAAAGTTATATCTTTTTTTGTTTTCATTGTTTAAATAATATCTACCACACAAGAAAACCATTATTGTTGCCCTTAATATTCATTGTAGAAAAAAAATACTAAATTAGCTGTTGAATATCTTTACATTATTAGAAAAATGATAATCCCTAAATAGAAAGTCCACAAGTTAAATGATAAAAAATAACAAAATCAATATTGCATTTGCTAACCTGTATCGCAAGACCTTTGCAAACTTTGATTGATCTGAACATTTAAACCAATATAGAACAATATGTATGGAAACTCTTTGTAAACTTTTAGTCCGATCCAACATTTGTGTTAAGAATTATGCTTGATAGTGTAAAATTAAACAATAGACATAATTACGTTAGAATCCAAATTTTCTTGTTCAATATTTTCTTAGATCGTATCATTTCTTCTCTCTTTAATATATTTTTTCCTCAAATCACTAATAGATATAAAGAATGTTTCATAGGCCTTTTATTTAAACCTTAGAAGCTCTTTTTTTTTTTTACTAAAACTCACCTCTAACAACTTTATATGAAACTAGAAGCCCTTCTCTTTCGTTTTTAATCTTTTCGGTATTATTGCTCCTCTTTTTCTAAAGCTTGCTATTCATAGACTAGTTCTTTTAACTTATCAAATTCTTTCCTCAAAACCCCTAACATATGAGATAGGTCTTTGTATTATTGAGTGACAACCCTTATTTGTTCCCTATTTCTTGGTGAATACATGACACAAATAGAAAAATAAGATGGATGACTAGCAAGGTATGATATAAAAAAATATGGAGTACAAATTCTGACCTAGAATTTTTAATTTAAAACTATAGGTACCCAACTAATTTTAATGATACCAAACCTAAAAACTTTAATTTACCTTGTTACTCGAATGAATCAAACCCTATAAACTTTAGTTATAGACTAACTAATTCTCTTATTATTTCTTTTACTCTACGAAGAAAAATTGGACAAAAATAAATGACTTAGCTTCTTTTTTTTATGAAAAGATCCAATAACATAAACTAGACAGTGGAAAGAAAGAAAAACTTGTATCATAAATGCTTAACACCAAGAAACTTGAGCCAAAGCAAAGAAGAAGAGAAACTAAAAAAAATTGATGTGTAATCAAAACAAAACACAAAAAATAAAGGAAATAACCTAATTTTGAGAGTTATACTCGATTGCATGAAATTGGATAGTAGGTACAATTACGCTAGAATTCAAATTTCTTTGTTCAACATTTTGTTGGATCGTATCAAATAACATCAACATCATATAACACTTTATCACAATATTTTTTAATAAATAATGAAACTAAAACTTGCTTGTCACCTTTATCTTACCACAATCATTCAATCACTAAAGTTTATAAGGCATAAGATGCTTTGTAGTATGCAAATCTAATTCATCCACTAGAGCAATACTAGTTACATTAATGTAACTCTCTCTATCTATTATCATACTACATAACTTATTTTGTATATGGCATCTTGTGTAAGAGATGTTCTATCTTTTCTCCTCTAAATCAATTACCTTAACTTACTCATTCAATACTCGTCTAACCATAAACGCCTCTCTCTCAACCAGATACTGAACATCATCATCATTTGCATCTTTAAGTGGTGAAATCTCCTCCTTATCACTACTCTCACTATTAGTCATAACCTCTTAGTGAGCCTTTATAACTATTGCTCATTTGTTTAGACATTACAAAGCAACATGAGCTAGGCATAAACAACAAAAACATTTTATATCATGTTTACAAGATGTTAGAGTTCTAGTTTTACCTCTGATATCAATGAAGATGTATTTCTTGTCTTTAAAAGGATCAGACCTACTCTCTATGTTTGGTTTAGATTCGACAACCCCTGTATCCGTTTTCCCATTAGCTCGATCTTCTTCTACTACTTTAAATAAGTCTTGAGATCATTCCTCCCTTGAAATGTCAAAATTCTCATTTTATGCTACCCAAACTCCTATCCAATCATGATGCCTAAAATTCCTAAAATTGCCCCAATGGACAAATTAACCACCATTCCAAAAACCCTTATCCATTTGATTTTGAGGCTACCGAAATCTATCTATGTAGTCAATGGATGCATTATCATATTTCTCATCTCCCTCATCAAAAATTGGATTAGCATGCCTTTAATGCCTCCTATCTACACCACTTTGCAAACTAGAAATCTCAGCACCTAACCAAACACCAATGTCATCTTCTTTATCGCACATGCGTGCACGATGTGGTGAGATGTCGAAGTCAACGAGTTGTCACCTAACTATTTGGTTTAGGGTCACTAATAGACCCTGGTGGATTGATCTTATTAGAAATTTCAAGGTAAGGGATTGTTGTGATTAGGGAAGATATTAGCACCCCTAACGTACCTTACTTGAGGTAAGCTGCATTGTGTGATCTGGATATGGTTTAAAGGTGTTGATGGGTTTCTAGTTAATGGTTCGTCTATAGCCTAGAACAAAGATTTATGTTCATGAACAAAACTAACATTTCAAATTTATTATGGGCTTGTATGCCTAAATAAATCCTTATAGGAAGAATCCATGTAGGTTCACTAACAGAGTTCACCTATCCTAGAAGACAAAAGTGTTTCTCACAACTCGTATATTATAGTGAAAAATACTCTCAATTAATATTGGTGAATATTAAAAAAAAATATGAGAATTTCCTAGTCAATTCCTGATGTTTAAATACTAATCTACTTATATGTCCAACATTTATAGCAGAATGTTGATCATTAATTTTCGGAGTAAGCAAAAAAAAACAAAAAGGGTTATTGAAATATTAACAAAATCTTAAGGAATTGTACAAACTTATTGTAAATTCCATAAAACAATACAAAAATATCTAAAAAAATGCAAGGACATTTTTTTTTCTCTTTTTTTATAAATAAAATGCAATTTTTGTAAGGATTAGGCATTTGCAACAAGCAAAAATGTTGTTTTTTTAAGGCCATGTTTCGTAAAAATCCATTTTTCCTTAAAACCATTATTGTTAAAGTAGGCTTATGGGGTGTTTGTTAAATACACCATTAAGCCAAAGAAAACCTTTAGCAAAAACATTGCCAGCTAAACAAGGTCTTAACCTTTGACTAAATTTAACCCGACCGGGTTGACTTGAAACTTTTGGTTTGACAATAAACTAAACCAAATTTCACTTATTTTATCCAAAAAACAAACCAAAACCTAAATTAGAATAAAAAACAAAATCAAACTTAAAAAAAAATCAAAAGCTTTTATGAAAACAAATTAAAACCTAGAAAAACAAAGAACATTTAAGAACATTCAACATGAGTTTTGTCAAAATGAGTTTGGTTCGAAACCAAAATCCTAGGATTAAAACCTACTAAAATCATGTTATTGATGTAAATAAGCTTAGATTATTTACTAATAAAGTCATCCGAAGGATTTTTGTGCAAAGAATATGATCAAAATTGATCAAAATCATAGAGTTATGACATTGTTCTTTCCAAGAACAGGAAGAACAGTGCCCAGTAACCTAGAAATAGCCTAGAAACCCAGCATATTGTCAAGCCTCCAAAACTGGCATTTTTTACTTCTAAAACATGCTTTGTTCATTCTAACAAGTTACACTACTAAAACCAAACATATTTGAATAAAACAATTTGACGTATAATATCAAAACATCAAAATCATACAAGAGGTTTCAAATTTAAAACCGCCAATATAAAACATCCTATAAAAACATCAAATTTTGATTCAAAATTGACTCCTTAAACACTTGGAACCAAAACCATGCCTAGGACGAACCAAGAACACACACTAACAAACTAGAAAAACATCAATAACCCTAGCGCTAGATTTCCAAATCACTATATTTCATTTATTCTAAACATCCAAGTATATTCTAAATATCCAACAACAATAATAGAAAACTCCAAACAAGATTAAAAAAAGAAAAAATTATAATATTATGTGCTTTAATCAAAATCAAACCTAAAAGCAATATAATGCAACAAATGTTCAAAAACACCATAAAACATGAAAGAACAAGCAAGAAATGTGCCTCATGGACATTATTTTACAAGGATAAATGAATGTTTTATATCTTTCAAGCTCAAATAATGATTGATGCCCTTCAGTTCCTTCTTTTTCAAGTTTGTTACTTTCTCTTAAAGTTGAGGAAATCCTTGTGTTAGGCCTTTAAACCTTCATACTTTATAGTTTCTTTATCAATCTTTTCCTCACCTCTTTCGCTCTTTTGCTCTGATTTTCTAAAGGGTGTTTTTAGGGTTTTCTATGGTTTTTTGATGGGTTTAAACATATTGATCAAATCTTAGCCCTTTAATCAAAATAAAAGGATTTTGGAGAACATTTCACAGTTGTGACCTCTATACCTCTGCTGGTTTTTCAATGGTGGTTTTGCAACAAACTTGGTTTCTTGAGATTTTAGTGGTTTTTCAAACTTAGAGACTAAGTAGCTTTTTTCTGGTCTTTTGATCTTGAGAGAAACAGGACTAACCTTTGATAAAGTTCCACTAATAAGGCTTGAAGTGTGAATACATGAAAATGATTAGTGGTTTTATGAAATGAGTATCATAACCATTGATGACTGAGTTAATCATTTTTAAGGTTTGTCGGAGCAACACTGATGTCATTGTCATTAAAGACCACTTGATCTTGGTAAAGAGGGTATACACCTTTTATTTGGACTCAACCTTACTCAATTTTAAGGTTTATAGCTCCATATTCATTCATTTGAAAGTGTCAACTTAATTAGGCTAGAATCTAAAAATGCAGCCATTAATTTGGGATCTGACATATTTCATTTTAGTTTCTATTCTTCCAATTACTTTTAATTACACTTGTAATTACCTCTCAAACTCTTAAATTTATGCAATTTGAACCTTGTCAAACTCAACTACCAGCCCTAAAGTTTAGTGTCATTTTCATCTTGGTCCTTGGTTTACAATTTGGGCACTTGGACCTTTAATTGACTATCAAAATTTTAATTTTCTTCAATTTGGCCTATAATTTGATTAATTTCAACCCTTACAATCACATGCCTTTTTCAATTTGGTATTTGGTTTTGGATTTCTTCAATCAAGTCCCTAATTGCCAATCAAACTTTAATATTTATGCAATTAAGCTCTAATTTTATCAAATTAACTCTTTAAAATTGCAAATTGACCTCCAAATTTTGATTTCTTCCAATTAAAGCCTAAATTGACTTCAAATATCAATTTTTCTTGCAATTACATCTTCAATAAAATTAATTAAGCCTTTCAAAATTCTCATTGAGTCCTTAACTATCCAAATTTATATTTATTTAACCCAAATAAAAATATTTTTATCAAATCGGCCCTTTGTCAATCAGAATTGGGTACTCAATTTCGCCAATCTTATACATCATCCTCCAACTTTTCTACTTTTTATTTTGGTATTTCACCACCAACTTAGGCAATCATGTACACTTTTTTCATGTATATCCTCTTATATTTTAGATTTTTTTTCTATTTTTTTCTTTTTTGTTTTCATGATTTTTTTATTGGGTAAAAAATAGTCAACAACAAATACTCTCTTTACAGTGCTTACAAAGCAAAATCTCATCAAGGTTTTTCATAGTAAGCTTGTAAAGAAAAAGTGTCTATCGGACTAATGAATTGATAAAAAAAATCCTATAAATGATTAAGAGGGGAGCTAAAGAAATAGGGTACTACAACGAGAGAGAAGGAAAGAACAAAATCCAATCTAGTTTCAGGTGGAAAAGAAGCTAATATTGAAAGGAAAGAAGCCAACAATCTAGTGGATAAAACTATATCATCTTAATAAGGTATACTCTCAAAACTTTGATGGGGAATAAAGCTCAATGAGCACACCCTCTTTTCTAATTTCACTTCCACATTGGTCAAGAATTTCACAATCAATACTATTTGAAAACAACTGAAGTATTTTTCCTAATTCACCTATGGCGATGAATCCCTTTTTAATTACTCAAATACCTTCATATAGTTTATATTATACCTAATATGTACCCATTTATTACCTTTGATTAGGATAACGTGTGGTTAGAATCAAAGAATAACACTCTTTATATAAGATAACTTAACGATCTCAAGTCTAAGGATCTCTTACACAACTATCATGGGAGCCTTTCCATAGACATAAGTGATCTCTCCAAATAAAATTCTCTTGCAAATCAATTTAGTGTACATGTCATCTGACAAACACCTGCATATTAGCTGCAAACATCTCTCATTTCTCAGTTTATGAGATAGTTGCTTCCTTTCATAAAAGAAAAAACATGATATGCATCAGTCTTAACAATTCTAAATAATATTTAGTCTTAATAGAACATTGACCATGAATATTTAGGAATAATGCTTTGAAAAAATAAAAATCTAATAATTATAATAACTTTATAATTTTCAATGAAAAATATTTTTGTTCCACAAACTTTAGCTTTACTATAGTTTATTAATCAAACACTAGATTCATTAATTAAATATTAAAGATAAAGAAAGTTTTTATTAATAATAAATATGTTTTACATAAATAAAATTATTATTATATATAACCAGTCAATTGGTGACATAGTATATTCACTAACACTATCATCGTTGATGAGACCCAAAATTTTAAAAATAATTGATTTCTTCTATATCAAATTGTCTTCTTACCCAAATTTAACCAAAAGATTGGCTATTTAAATATATATCAATAATATCATGTTATATATTTCCAGCAATCACAAATCAGTTGATAGTTGCAAGAAGGCTGAAACATTTTTAACCCTTTTAATGCAATAAAAACTTTCAAGGCATAAAATAGAAAAATAAAAAATATCTTCAGTTGCATAGAAAGAAGATTACATGGCAATATTATTACATTTGCACTGCAATTGAAACATGAGCATTACTTAAAAAAAAAAAAACTATCAAGATCAAGAAACTTCTCTTGTTCTCTTAATTCCTAATTCATTAAGACAGTAAACCACGTTTAACCAGAGTCTTAAAAGCTAAAAGACCCACCGTATAAACAAAAAAATTCTTCAAGCCCTTAAAAAAATCAAGAAATCATAATTAATTTAAAATGGATAAAGAGTTCAATTAAAATGGAATTAAAAAAAAAACACATCAAGATAAGAACTTTATAGGAAAATTAGAACAAAATTCACAACTTCAAACTACAAATAATAATAATAATAATAATAATAATAATAATAATAATAATAAACTGATGTAACCATATTATTCGATAGTTTCACCCGCATTTAACTAGTGTTTTGCATATGTTATTTATATAAAATGCCTTGATATTCTTTGTTTTATGTTTGAAGGCATTTTTGGATGAAAGATGCAAAAAGGAGTAAATTGGAGGTAATTGGCAGATTTGACGTTCAGTCGGTATTTTGTGCAGAGCGTGAGTTCCAGAGATCGAAATGAAGTGATTCCAGTGGCATTAAAAATTTAACATCCATACCTTTTTGGAAATGTAATGCAAGAAAAATAAAAAGAGAAAGATCATGGAAATCACATCCTTCAAAGTCAAATCTCGCAGTCTGCCAATGTTGACCTTTGCCCATTCAAAATTCAATATCTGGAGCTTCAGAAGTCCAATTGATGCAAACTCAATTTTGTTGGATTCCTTACTCAAAGATCTATAAACGCTCCAAATTTCAGCCAAAAACGATGTCATATGAGGTATATATGATTTTTCAAAGATGACAGCTGAATTCTGCCAGCAAGCAGGTTGCGTGAAGAAACGAATCCAAATTTCATCTAGAAGCATCCAAACCCACCAGCAATTTAGCTCCTCTAGTAAATATTCTAGAAGGTCAAGGAAGGCAGCCACCAACCTCATGGCAGCCACCAACCTCAAGACAGCAGCCAGCAGCCAGCAGCCACCAACCGCCAGCCGCCTTCACACTACCACCATCTATTGATGTTCACACTTGAACTTTGATTTTCTTACTTACAATTTGTGTATAAATAGAGGGTGAGTAGAAGGAGGTAGCAAGAAGAAAAAGAAGAAGAAGAAGGAAGAAACACAAACTCTCCTCTCTACAAATCAGAAATTATGTATTCTTTCATCTTTAGGAGTAGTTGTTCAATAGATATGCAAGGCTAAGCTCGTTTTCTTGGTTGCAAGGACACAACAAACCTTCGGATTTCAAGAATCGTGAGATTTATTCTTCCTTTTATTTTCAGTTTATGTTATGAATGAATATGTTTGTTTTCCTATGCATATTTCCTATGATTGTTTATCTTAATTGCTAGAGCGGACTCTAAGTTATTATTGTGAACAATCTATTGCTAAGTTTGATATCAAAACCGGAGTTGTGGTATATAAACTTGTGAAGCAACTAAGCTTGATAATTGTAGCGGAACTACGTTATTAAACTTAGGGAGAATATTCGATCATAGCAACACAAATTGACAACTTGGTTGTTAAGATTAATGAATTTATCTGGATCTTAAGGCTGCCATTGGATTAAATTATTAGTGCGGACACTGTGATTGTTTGTTGGTTAGGGCTAGTTATACGGCGGATCCGTTAATTAACCAATATTAAGAAAAGATAAAATTCATAATATAAACTGGAGTTTCGTTTCAAGGATCGGTTCTAATTTCCGTTGGTGGTGTGTGCTTGCAACCAAGGTTTGTTTTCTTGATATATTTCAGTTTCAATTGATTTTGTTTGCTAGTTTAATTTCTGCCATAGTTTAAATCATTTCAAATCAATCCCCCCCAATTACATAACGTACAACATAAAAATCTAACTTCAAACTTCCTCGTGGGATCGACCCCTTGCTTGCTCTATACTATCTTGTGTGTTTAAGCTAAGGTAATTAATTTGTGCGACCGCGACATCGCAACAAATTTTGGCGCCGTTGCCGGGAGGTAATTTTAGTTGATTCTTGTGCTTGTACTGTTATTTTAGTTTCTGTGATTGTTATTTACATTTCTGAAAAAAAAAAAAAAACAAAAACAGAATTTTTGCTTGCGGTGTTACTGTTCACTTGCCGCAGCGGTACTGTTGAAGACAGAATGTTTGTGGAATTAGGTTTCTAACCTCATTTTCTGAAGTGAAATGACGTTCTGAACAAGACTAGTGGTATACCACTAGCCCCACCTATCGAGGCCAAATTCCACTGTTTTCTAAGGTTTTTAGGTAGTTTTAGTTTTTTTTAGCATAGGATTTTCATATAATTTGCATTTTTTTTTTTTTATCTCTTGTGTGGTTGTTTTCTTTTGAGTTTTCTTAGCGATTGATGCCAGTAACCCGTTCTACTAATCAGAGTCTAGTGCAGGTTGATCTTGAAATAGAAAGCACTTTACGCAGGTTAAGAAAGGAAGTTCACCTCAACACCATGGCGGTTGCACGACAACAAACACTCAAGGAGCTTGCTGCTCCTAACATGGAAAATCAACCATTGTGCATAAACATTGACAATAATATAAACTTTGAGCTCAAATCTGGTTTTATACATTTGTTACCAACATTCAATGGTCTTGCAGGAGAAGATCCTCATACTCATCTCAAGGAGTTCCATATGGTTTGTGTTGGCATGAAACCGAATGGAGTTGATGAAGAACAAGTTAAGTTGAAAGCTTTCCCTTTCTCTTTAAAAGGGGCAGCAAAGGCATGGCTTTTCTCTATTCTCCCAGGATCTATTGGAACTTGGAATGCCATGAAGAAGATTTTCCTTGAGAAGTATTTCCCAGCATCTCGAGTTGCCAACATAAGGAAAGAAATATGTGGGATTCGGCAATCTCATGGAGAGACACTTTCAGAGTATTGGGAAAGATTTGAGCAATTGTGTATTCAATGCCCTCATCATCAAATACCCGATCAGCTACTCATTCAATATTTCTATGAAGGATTGATGCCTACTGACCGTAGTATCATTGATGCTGCAAGTGGAGGCGCATTGGTAGATAAGACACCTGAGGCTGCACGCCAATTGATCTCAAACATGGCAGCCAACTCAAAACAATTTGGCACTCGTGGAGACTTCTCCAACAAACGAGTAAATGAGGTAAGTATTTCTAACCTTGAAAATAAAGTTAATGATCTTACTTCTCTTGTGCGTTCTTTGGCTTGTGGAAATGTGCAGCAGGTGAAAGTTTGTAGCATATGCTCCTCACAAGGACATGCTTCGAATATGTGCCCAACAATGCAAGAAGATTACATTGAACAAGCTCATGCAATTGATGGAGCATTCAACGGACAACCTCAGCGTAAGTATGATCCTTTTTCCCACACGTACAATCCTGGATGGAGAGATCATCCTAACCTACGATATGGGAACCAACCTCAACAAGGCAATCAAGGCCAACAATTCCATCCCAATGGATTTCAACCCAACAGAATTATCAAGCAAGACAATCGTCATCCAATGATGATCTTCGTGAGATGATGAAAACTTTGGCTTCTAATACTGTTACTTTGCAACAAAATGTCATGTCTTTTCAACAGGAAACAAGGTCAAGTATTCACAACTTGGAAAAGCAAATGGGGCAAGTAGCTTTAAGTGTGGGAAAATTGGAAGTACAAATGAATGGAAAATTGCCCTCCCAAGCATTGAATCCAATAGAGCATGTTAGTGCGATCATGTTGCGAAGTGGGAAAGAAATTGAAGAGAAAAGGTCAAAACAAATTGAGATGGAGGAAGAAGAAGAGATAGAAACTGAATTGAGTACAAAGAAGATACATCATCCTTCTCCTCCACAAACTGAAACAAAGACCAACACTCCAAAGGTAACTCCTCACTCAATGAATTCCAGTTTTACAACAATTCCACCCTTTCCCGTGAGTTCTTCTAGGTCAAAGAAAGAGGATAAAGAAAAAGAGATTTTAGAGGTTTTCAAGAAAGTGGAACTGAACATTCCTTTGCTTGATGCTATCAAGCAAATTCCCAAGTATGCCAAATTCTTGAAGGAGTTGTGTACTACCAAGAGAGCTTTCAAACTGAAAGGTCATGAAACGGTAAGTATGGGTGAAGTTGTATCTGCCGTTGTTCAAAATAATCTGCCTTTGAAACAAAAAGACCCAGGTGCGTTTACTATCCCATGTGTTATTGGTAATGCTAGTTTTAAAAGTGCTTTATGCGATTTAGGTGCATCCATTAGTGTTATGCCTAAACATGTTTATGATTCTCTTAGTCTAGAGCCTTTGAATAAAACTAGCATTGTAATACAACTTGCGGATCGTAGTTTTGTTTACCCACTTGGTGTGATAGAAGATGTCCTAGTCAAGATTGATAGTTTGGTTATTCCATGTGACTTTTATGTTCTTGATATGGAACATGATTCTTGTGATTCATCAACCAGCACTCCTATATTGTTTGGGAGACCATTCTTGAAAACTGCTAACACAAAGATTGATTGTGGTAAGGATACCTTGTCTATGGAGGTAGGAGATGAAAAAATTGAATTTAATTTTCATGATGCAATGACATATCCTTATAGCAATGTTTATTCTATCACATGTTATGACCAAGTTGATAAGTGTGTGCAGCAAGTTTTTAATTTTGATTGCGAAGATGGATTAAGCATAGCTTTGAGCAATGACTATGCTTTTACCAAGATAGAAGAGATGGAAAGGCATATATGTGTTCCCCAAAACATGCATGAATCAACATTGGATTTGCAAGCTTTGCAAATTGTCCTTCATGATGCAGGAGTCATTTACTCCATCACGGATAGTGAATGGGTGGCGCCTATCCTTTTGGTGCCCAAAAAGATTGGAATTACGATGGAAGAGATTCAAAATGATGCTTACGAGAATGCAAGGATTTACAAAGAAAAGACTAAGAATCTTCATGACCGAATGCTTATAAGAAAGGAGTTTCATGTTGGAGACAAAGTCCTTCTTTATCATTCGCGTTTGAAACTTTTTCCTGGAAAGTTACGCTCTCATTGGATTGGACCATTTGTTGTTTCTAATGTTTTCCTTATGGTGCAGTTGAAATTACAAGTTTAGAAACTAACAACATACTCAAAGTCAATGGGCATCGTTTGAAACCTTTCTATGAAGGTTGGACGGCAGAACTCACCGCTTCTGCAGAGTTAGCTGAACCAATCTATGAAGAATGAGCATGCAATATGTCGAGCCAATGACATAAAACAAAAGCGCTTACTGGGAGGCAACCAGCACAAAAAGAAAAAAAAATCAGATTTGCTTTCTTTTTCCTTATCTTTTATTTTTCGTATTTTACTTTATCTTTGTCATTCTCTTATGTTCCTTTGCTTTTATTTCAACATTGAGGACAATGTTGTGTTTTAAGTGTGGGGGTATTGAGAGAATTTTGGTTTTCTTATTTTAATTTTCTTTGTTGTTCTTAAAAAAAAAAAAACACAAATTTTGATCTTTTTAACTCCCATTGGTTTTTGAGAATATGAGTATTATGTATGAGAATTAATTGAGATAGATGAAGATATAAATCAAATGAAGGAGTATGCATGCAAATTTTAAGGTTTAATTGGTTTAGGGATTGACTTTGAGAATATGCCATGTTGACTTTATAGTGTTATACAAATGCAAGCTTTTGAGCCTTCAAAATTATATTCTTTGAGTGTGCATTCTTTCAATGATAAGTATCTCTAGAACTTGCTTCATATCTTATTGAGATTATATCCCATTACAAATATACATGAAGATGATAAAGGCATTAGGAATTTTAACCCCTCAAGCCAAAAAGCCAACCTAAAGCATATTATCCTTAGTGAACCCGTTTTGAGCTTGGTTATCTTTTTTTGCTTTATCCATGTATAAGCCTTAACTTTATATATGTTTTTCTTTTCCCCTGGCCAAGGATTAGTAGAGCATATACTTGTAATATTTCATGGAATTATGATTGGAAATTATATGAAAACAAAGAAGTGATGCTTGATAAAAAAATGGGCAAAGTTGCCGAAGAAAAAAAAAAGAAAAAGAAAAAAAAAAAAAAAAAAGTATTCCTTTATGTTCTTAAGGTTTTATGTTGAAAGAGCTTGAAATCAAAAGGAGTTAAGCATTTGTGATTAAAGATGAAAAATTTATGTGCTTTAATGGAATTATATTGTTTGAAGTATTATTTTTCAAAATGCTCTACTTTCTTTGGTTTGAACCTTTCCTTTTACTTTCTTTTACCTCACCTTAACCTCAGCCCTATTACAACCGGAAAATAAGACCTTTTGATTCATGTAATACTTGTAATAAGTTGCTAATGGAGATGAGATTGAAAAGCAAGCTTATGGTAGAACATACTCTTTGATTGAATTTGAGAGATTTAAACACATAAACCCTAAACACATGAGTGTTGGAGTGTATATCAATGAGAGGACCTATCACTTTGGCATGGCATAGATTTCATTTAAATCCAGACGATTGATTGAGTTTTGAAGTTTGCATGTAAATAAATTCATGAGAATTATATTATTTATCCTTCATGATTGTATTCTTGTTTATAATGCTTGTACTCTTAGACATTGATGGGAGATTAAGAAATTGATCATAGTTATTTTCAATTTAATTTTATTTATCCTTTCTCGAGGACGAGCAAGAGCTAAGTGTGGGGGTATTTGATGTAACCATATTATTCGATAGTTTCACCCGCATTTAACTAGTGTTTTGCATATGTTATTTATATAAAATGCCTTGATATTCTTTGTTTTATGTTTTGAAGGCATTTTTGGATGAAAGATGCAAAAAGGAGTAAATTGGAGGTAATTGGCAGATTTGACGTTCAGTCGGTATTTTGTGCAGAGCGTGAGTTCCAGAGATCGAAATGAAGTGATTCCAGTGGCATTAAAAATTTAACATCCATACCTTTTTGGAAATGTAATGCAAGAAAAATAAAAAGAGAAAGATCATGGAAATCACATCCTTCAAAGTCAAATCTCGCAGTCTGCCAATGTTGACCTTTGCCCATTCAAAATTCAATATCTGGAGCTTCAGAAGTCCAATTGATGCAAACTCAATTTTGTTGGATTCCTTACTCAAAGATCTATAAACGCTCCAAATTGCAGCCAAAAACGATGTCATATGAGGTATATATGATTTTTCAAAGATGACAGCTGAATTCTGCCAACAAGCAGGTTGCGTGAAGAAACGAATCCAAATTTCATCTAGAAGCATCCAAACCCACCAGCAATTTAGCTCCTCTAGTAAATATTCTAGAAGGTCAAGGAAGGCAGCCACCAACCTCATGGCAGCCACCAACCTCATGGCAGCCACCAACCTCAAGACAGCAGCCAGCAGCCAGCAGCCACCAGCCGCCAGCCGCCTTCACACTACCACCATCTATTGATGTTCACACTTGAACTTTGATTTTCTTACTTACAATTTGTGTATAAATAGAGGGTGAGTAGAAGGAGGTAGCAAGAAGAAAAAGAAGAAGAAGAAGGAAGAAACACAAACTCTCCTCTCTACAAATCAGAAATTATGTATTCTTTCATCTTTAGGAGTAGTTGTTCAATAGATATGCAAGGCTAAGCTCGTTTTCTTGGTTGCAAGGACACAACAAACCTTCGGATTTCAAGAATCGTGAGATTTATTCTTCCTTTTATTTTCAGTTTATGTTATGAATGAATATGTTTGTTTTCCTATGCATATTTCCTATGATTGTTTATCTTAATTGCTAGAGCGGACTCTAAGTTATTATTGTGAACAATCTATTGCTAAGTTTGATATCAAAACGGAGTTGTGGTATATAAACTTGTGAAGCAACTAAGCTTGATAATTGTAGCGGAACTACGTTATTAAACTTAGGGAGAATATTCGATCATAGCAACACAAATTGACAACTTGGTTGTTAAGATTAATGAATTTATCTGGATCTTAAGGCTGCCATTGGATTAAATCATTAGTGCGGACACTGTGATTGTTTGTTGGTTAGGGCTAGTTATACGGCGGATCCGTTAATTAACCAATATTAAGAAAAGATAAAATTCATAATATAAACTGGAGTTTCGTTTCAAGGATCGGTTCTAATTTCCGTTGGTGGTGTGTGCTTGCAACCAAGGTTTGTTTTCTTGATATATTTCAGTTTCAATTGATTTTGTTTGCTAGTTTAATTTCTGCCATAGTTTAAATCATTTCAAATCAATCCCCCCCAATTACATAACGTACAACATAAAAATCTAACTTCAAACTTCCTCGTGGGATCGACCCCTTGCTTGCTCTATACTATCTTGTGTGTTTTAAGCTAAGGTAATTAATTTGTGCGACCGCGACATCGCAACATAAACCCATTACAATTCTTAGAGCGATAGAGAGACAAATGGGTACTCGAAGAGAAAGTAGATGCCATTTTGAATAATGTGTAGACTATCTTTAATATCCAATATGATTAAATGTAGATTTAAACTTCGAAAACAATTTGATCAACGATTTTCTTTCTAAAAACTTTTCGAAGAGAGGAAACAAAGAAAAATTCAAATCTTAAAGAGAGAATTTCTTTCTTTTTCTTTCTTTTTTTTTTCATAGAGAGTTCATCCCCAAATTAACAATTCATGAAATTTTAAACTTAGGCTAAATCAAAAAGCTCAATTCCTAACCAATTTAATATTAAAGAATAAAATAAAAAAAATTAATATCAATATAAAATTTTTTGCAAAGTAAAAAAAATAATAAAAAAAAATAAAGATCAAATTTGATAGGAAAACAAATGGAGAAAGAAATCGCAAAAAAAATCAAGAGGATGAAATTGAAAAAAAAATAATTTTATAAATTATTTCATATAAACAAATAATAATTAAAAAAATAAAGATAAAGTTTACAGTAAAAAAAAATGAAGAGTTGTTTTAAAACTTTGAAGGGTAAGGTGTGAAAATCAATGATAGAGAAAAGAAAATAAGAAAAAAAAAATAGAAAGAGAAAGAGATAAGGCCACCAATGCCAAACACACCATTGCATCGTGGGGTGGTTACCAAAACAATTCAAATGTTGTCGTGGATAACAGTGTTTGATTACTATACGGTGCCACACACATGGACTAAAAGGAACAAGGGTAGCCCTTGTGTCATATTCATTTTTTTAATAATATTTAAATTTGTTAAATTATAAAATATCTCCTTGCTAAACTTGATAACAAAAAAAAAACATAATAAAAATACAAAAAAATCCTTCGATATAAAGTTAAGAATTTTTTTTATTACAAGAGTAATTTAATTATTTTATCATGCTTAAAAAATTAAAATATGAAATATCCCCTCTAAGCAAGTTTAATATATATATTTTTTGTTTTTAATAGTAATTTAGTTATTTTATTGTAGCATAAGGATAATAACTTTTAGTTTTATTTTTAATTTTTAAAAAAATATTTGCAAAAAGCACAATATTAAAATATTAAAAATAGTTTATCTCAACGTCAATCAGATTCTCTAAATCTATTTAAAGGAAGTCCGGATAACCAGGTCAAAATCTGTAATCCAGACCTTATCGAGCCGGGTTAAAAACTATATTTTTTATTTTTTATAGTCGACCCGCGCTTCTCTCTTCCCGTCTCTGGTAAGAATTTCCTCCAAGTAAATCGGAGGACATGGAAGTACAAGGGAACCTTATGTAATTTATTTGTTTAAAGATTCAGTGACATAAGTGGTGGCTGATAGAACAAGTGAAAGCAATGCTTGGAATCAGATTTTATTTACCACTAGCAATACGACAAAACATTTTATGCATCTGTTAAAGAAGAAGGAATAAAAGATATATTCTCTGCTTTTTCAAAAGAGTATATACTGAACATCTTACACAAATTCTGTGTTTCTAGTGCTTACTGATCTAAGCAACCAACCAATTCAGTGGAGAAAAATCTCCCTCTTGTACAACAGCAGCAATGTTGCTGCTAGTAGCTAAGCTGAAATCTGTGCCATGGATTCTGATGCAAGAACTTTCTTCTGGATCATCCGACCAAGATGAGAGAGAAGAAACCTCCTCTTCTGAGGTGAAATTCCATTCTTTAGAACAGGAAGAAGCACTGAGTTCATCTGAACAGGCTTATACAAGCCATGCTTTTGGTATTTTCCTATAAAGGCAGCTTATAAAATTCCCACATCATGTTATTAAAAGAAGCAAAAAACCTACGAAAGTACTTTTAACATTAAGAATCTTATGTAGTCATCATATAAACAAGCAAAGAATATCGAAAAGCAAAGAATCTTATTAAGAATCTGATAAATAATTTATGGACATGATGACGAGCAAAGAAGTTACGAGAGGGACCACCAGATAAAGCAGTTGTCATGCAAATAGCTGAATTAAGAGTTATATCGGCTCTGTTCTTTTAGAGCTAACACTATCAGATCATTCAACAATCAAACTAGTTCATATATTCCATAATTTTCCCAAAGGAACCAGTAATATAATCAAAGAAAACTACTACACATCTGCAAGAATCTTACATGCAAATCCATCTTCTTGAGCTTGTTCGTTTCAGAGAGCTGCTTCAGGTGCGATAAAATAGCAGAATCAAGAGGTTTATCTAGGGAAATCCTGTCATCCACAATCCATGGGTGGCCTGCACAAAAGATCACATAGGTACTGTACTGGAACTTATTTAGGCCTAAGAATCTGAAATACCAACAAGGGGCTGATATGTCCATGTATGGATGAGGTGAGGGAGATATATTAATAATCAGATTTGAGAAAACTTTAAGATGAGAACGCTTAGGATTTCAACAACAGAAAGCTTGAATAATAACTTGAATGGCTGAGGGGGAAGAGAGGTGAAGTATTCAGTACTAGAAGCTCTAAGAAATGAATCAAATTCAATTCATTCAACGTACAGAAAAAACATCGAAGCAATATAGCTACACAAAGAAAAAAGAAATCAACTTTGTGCAAACATGTTAAAGGATTGCAGAGGTAAGATACCAGCAAGCAACTTGTGAGTAATTTCTAAGCAATTATCTCATCCTAGAGTAATATGGAATGGAGAGAATTGAACATGAAATAACTATGGTCGTGGAAAAAGAAACAAAATATAATTACACTATAGGCTATAATAAACATCACGGTGACTACTGAATCTGAACATTTAGCATATCATCGTTACAAAAACTGCGTTGAGGAGATTCTTGAGGAGGTTTGGAAATATCCACTTGTTTCATCATGCTCACAAATGAACACATAAAAGGTGAGGACTTGGGAGTTCTTTTATTTTATTCTTTTTTAAAGATTTGCAATGAACTTGAGAAGGTGGGAATTCGTCCGTTTTCTTTCTTTCTTGGGTTTACTTTTGGAAAGAAAGATCTGAATTTAATTAACGACAGGCCAAAGCCCACGGGCTGAACAAGCTTCAAGCCTTGAGTTTCCTGCTTGCATCATTGTTCTATATATCTTTTAATGTTACCTTCATGACTATCCAGCCTTTTTTCGTTTCTTCAATATTATTTACTTCATTTCTAGAGGCATGATTTGAAAGTTGGTTTACGCTTATATTTTAGGCTTTTAGGCTTAGTTGAAGGTGATTTATCCTTCCTTAATAAGTTGAAGGATTTTCTCTTAAAGGCTACATATTCATTAATGTTATGTCCACCAATATAAGCATGGTATTCATAAGTTTTATTTGGTTTATACCATTCTAGGAATGATGGCTGCAATGGGGTCAATGGAGTAGGGGTAACTTGACCAATACTCAACAATCTTCGGTACATTTCACTTAGCACTTAGTAATATTGACAATAGTTGACCATTGTTCTTTGATTTAAAAAAAAAAAAAATTTCATAGGTGGTTGTTATTTTGATTATTTGGTGGGCTAGTTTGGTTATTGGATTGGTTTCCAAAAAAAAGTGAGGTAAAGTTAATGTTTATATAGTAGGACTAGATTTTTGAAAATCATAAGTGCTTTGATAATCTTTCTTTTTCCTTTTGTGACCACCTTCTTCAATATTATTCATTTCCATCTCATTCTTTTTTCCGGTAATAATTTGTCAGCTTTTTGTGGTACCCACAAGATACTCAAAGTAAAGAGTTTTGAAAGTGTTAAAAGAGTAAATTAATCATCTCTTTATATAATAATAAAGGGTTTTTACTTGAAAAGATTTGTTACGTCATTGTCAGAGGTAGGATCGTTCAATGGATCTGATAGAAACCAAGTATACGGACTCTGTAACACTATAACCGAGAACTTGTAGATGGTCATTCGTGTTTTGACTATTGAATACTCGCAATTGATTCCAAGCATTTAAACTCCCGAGTTTAAGTCAATGTTTAACCAACGAGCATAGGATCAAACAACTAATCTCTGTGAAAAATATAAATGACTCACTATAAATTATAAACAACTCCAACGAGTGGTGATGGAGATGAGATCACACATGGGTGATCCATGTGCTCCTCTTTATTGGCCCTATGGTCCCGGTGACTACCGGCTTCCTTTTCCTCCTCCAGCATCACTTGTGTTTTAGATTATTCCTTATCCTCCAACGTCATCTCTATTTTAAATTTATTGTATTTGAATGTAAAAATATTTAAATTCGTAATAAATATTAAATTTTTATATTATTTTAATTTAATTTTGTATATTTGATTTTAATTATTTTTTTACATATGTTCAATATATTTTTAAAAAATATATTTTAAATTATTATTGGCAGGGTTACTAACAAAATACTTTCATCATTATATTTAAATATCATTGCTATTGTGAGCTTTCAAATAAAATTATAAATAATATTTCATCGGTGATTTGTTATATTTACCGACAAAAAATTAAAAACACTGACAGAATTGCATATAATATTCCATCAGTTATATGGTAAACATCCCGAGAGAAATACCAACAAATGATGCAGATTAAGAAAAAAATTTACTCGCTTTATTCGTATGTAAATTTATTAGTAAATTTATTACCAATAAATCAAAAATTACAAATAAAAATAACAGATTATTTCTATTTATGATTTTTTTTAGTAAAATGCTTATCGATGTACCGTGAATGTAAATATCAACTGAAATTTTCACCAATAAAACTTTAAAATTGGTAGTGTAATATTTTGCTAAGTAAGCATTATGAAGAAAAGTTTTGTCGGTAATAATATACAAAACTTAATCCATCAGTTGATGTAATTCTGTTGCAATCAGCGACGATTTATTTATGTTGGGAAGTCTACAAGTGATTATTGGCGGAATTACTTTCTTCACGGATTCTAATGGTAATTACGAATTGGAAATATATATATTGATTGTTTTATCATATTAATTCGACTAATTATAGAAGTTTTTAACTCGTGATTAATTTATTTTTTTTAATCATGATACCCTGTAGTACTGTAACTTGCACGAGCCTCCATCACTCTAAACGCCCCCAAAGTCAAAGAATACACACACACACGCATTTGTCTGTTTTAACTCAATATTTCAACTTGTGGATTTAGTTTTCCATCGCTGGGCGCAGTAAATCATCTTTTCATATATATTATGATGTTAATGATATGTGCCAATTACGTACGTTCGACAGCTAGAATAATGTATATATATGGATTCAGGGTCTGTTTGGTCTTTACCAAAATATATATATCTAATATTTTGATATCGTGATGTTATGAAACAATGATAAAATAAAATAAAAAGTATCCTCTCCTTTTATCATACAGAAGTACGTATCTATTTAGGTTGGAATATGAGCTTAAATTTGGCATGGTTGGTAGGTTAGTTGTTCATTAAAGGTCAAAAAAGCACCTACCAAGAATTTATCATATGATCAAGTATACTCTCTTGTCGGATAATGTTATCTAGCTAGCATGAACAAGCTGCATTTTAGCCAAGTTTCACTTTTATCCTTGTATATATATATATATATGTTTGTACAATTCAATTTGAAATTTTTCTTAGCTTACATATACGTGGAAAGATTTTCAACGGGAAACAGCAGCCCTCCATTCCCGTTCCATGCACCCTAGCTAGCTAGTTCTTCTAGAAACTAATATGAAGGAGACTGTTAGGTTCGCAAGTTGAATTTCTATAATCTTGCATCAATAGCTTCGATCAAAAGTAAATGATCTTACCTAATTAGCAACAAATTGTCTTGACTTCTTATCAAAAGGCAAATATATATATCACTAGTTAACTCCACATTAGTTGCTTAACAAATGGACTCTTTAAGATAACTTTTTTGGTTTAGTTTTGCAAAGTCCGAATCAGAGAGAGAATCAAACGTAAAACAAAGTCGATAAGGGTATAGGCGTTATGTCCTTGGCTTTGCGTCCGCCCACGTTGTATAGGTCGTTGACATGGGTTTCCACCTTATCAAAGGTCAAGCCTCCTCATGGCAGAAGTGTAGTGGGTCTCCTGCAACCATCAATTTCGTGTTCCACCCTCTCTACAACTAATTCATTTTATATCCATCCACCCTTTGAAATCCTTGGATCCCTCACTCTCGATCATCAACTCTTATGGAAAATTAAGAGCCTAATGTTTAACCTATAATTGTTATCATGAAACATTATGATCGGTGCTGCTGTTGATCAAGTGCAGACGAAATATGAGCAACAAGACATGCAATATTTCTTTTCAAGATCACGAATCCATAACTGAAGAAGTTGATAACAACTCAATAAGATACAATATTGAAATCCAAAATAGTATGACCAATATTATGCAAGGAAAAAAGAAAAGAAAAAAAGAGTATACAATGATCCCTTGTGTCGGGGTATTCTTTCTTCATACATTGGTAACATATGTATGTGTATCTGTTGACGAGTTGTGGGAATCTACAGTGGAAGAAACTCATAATTTACAGTCAAATACGTCTTCTTAATTCCTTTGAGCTTTTTCTTTTTAGTTTGGCCATGGCAGCGAAGATGCTTGACTGCAAAAAAGATTGCACTCATGAATCAATAAAACCTGAGACCTTAAAACCACAACATTGACACCAGCAAGTTCAAGATTTTAATTAAGTACGTATATAATTAATTGTGAAAAGGATGTTTACTTACTCAATTATATCTATCCAATAATTGTCATTTGCCCCATCATCCATAAGATTCCTCCACGCTTCAAATGTGGTTGAAGTGGCATTAGAAGGGTAAGAAATAATATCATTTGGGTTGATTGTGTTTGCTGATGAACATTCAGGTGAGGCTGAAACCAACCGGGGCAGTGTGTTTGGAGTTGGAAAAGCATATGAAGAGACTAATTGGTCACTATTGTGGCTACGTGGTTTTGAGTCCTTTATTGGATAGTGATCACTGAATGGTTGCTGAGGAGCATCGATATTTGGATAGTTGGACTGAGCCTGAGCGTTGACACCTTGCGAAGAAAGACCATCCTCGCCGCATTTCAGGAGTCCCTCTAACTGAGAGTTCATTCTGAGGTATTCATATAGCTGATGGTCCCGTGCTTCCATGTTTGGAGGTGGACTGTTGCCTAGGACTTGCAGTATGTTATGCAGCAACTGGAGTTTGGTGGCATCCACCTGTGCTTTGATTGCGTTATCCCAGGGAATATTCATCAGATTGCTGAAATTTGCAGCAGCAGCAAGCATCTGTGGTAGGTTTGTAATTATGTTAAGGTCAGTTCTTGGCCTGTGGGTGACAGGATCAATCCCCATTTGGAGAAGCTTTTTCTTTAGATGAGTATTCCAAAAGTTCTTGATTTCGTTGTCGGTTCTCCCTGGAAGATGCTGTGCTATTGCTGACCACCTGCAAACACAGCACATGTCAAGCTTTGAGGTTCGACGTGGTCCAGGTTGCATTAATGAAGGGAAAACAGTGTTTACTTGGCAAGATAGTATTATTATAGCTAGTGTATTTAAGACATAACATAAACAGAACGGAGCAAGAAGAATTTACTTATTTCCAAGGACTTGATGGAAGTCTATGATAATTTGCTGTTCCTCCTCAGAAAAATTTCCTCTTTTGATATCAGGCCTCAGATAATTAGTCCACCTTAGCCTACAACTCTTTCCACACCTGTTCAACCCAGCAAGCATTGGAAGCGCTCTCCAGCTCCCGTGGCCATGTTTCTGAATGTAATCAATGAGCTTCTGATCTTCTTCTGGCGTCCAAGGCCCTTTCTTTAGGGCACTTTCATCTTGGAATGGTGATTCCGCCATCATTCCTGAAATAAAATAAGAGAAAAGAAAAGAAACCACGTTAATTAGCTTACTGATAAGTTGTTTTAAGCAGTTGGAGTGTTTGTTTTCTTGAATATTCGTAATGCATTTCATTGATTAAAGATGTACATGGAAGCAAAGAAGAAAGTGAAGCGAGGCAAACCTAGCTGCAGGGTGGGGAGAGGCTATACGTTTATGAATATTGCTGGAAAAAAATAGAGAGAATGCCCTCTATATATATAGAGTGTGGATCACGTCTGGAAAGAGACCAGCTTAGGGTTACATAGACATGCATGCCTTTATAATAACTGGAAATTCCACTTGCATCCTTTACTTTCACAAATTAATTTATGGAGGCGATCGCGTTTTTGTTCATATGTATATAAAGGAAAAGTCCAGTATGCCTTGTGAGTCGAGGAATAATTTATATTATTTTATTTTCCATGTTCTTTCTTTCTGTTGTCGTTTGTTTGTAAAAAACAGCTGCTCCCTCTACAGGTAATTTACAGTAATAGCAATGACATATATTTTATGAAAACTATATTAAATGCATAGCTTTTTTAGGGGTATTTTGCTGAACATGCTAAAATAAATACGGAGGCTTGCTTGCGTGCTTGCTTTCCTCAAGGTTTTGTGCAGTTCACACGGAGCGGGGACACATCAGCAGTTAAGTTATACCAATACAGAGGTTAGGTTTCCCACGTATAGTACCCATCAAGGAGGTCAAATAGCTAATTTTCTTGGATCACAGGGACAAGAAACCTCATTTCCTTTATAATTTCTCTCTGATTTCAAAGTTCATTCCAAGCACAAGTGTACACGCAAAAGTATATAATATTCAGTGTTCGGGTGGGACCATATAAGCCCTAACATTTTAACGACTTAAATGGCAGATATTATGATGATATTGATATTATTAGTTCGGATTTTATTATTAGTAGCTCTCCAATTGGTTCACAACTCATAAGCTGGCATTAAGTCTTGATGGTTATGAATAATACCACTAATCATATACCTTGCGAAAATGATATAATTTAGTTATTTGATTGCTCTTATATAATCAATTTGGCGTGTATTAGCCTTGCATACCAATAATTCATTATTAGTTCCAAAATGGGCTCATTACAAGAACCAAAGCGAAGGGACATTGATAGAAATATTGAATGACTGGTTGTGCAAATTTTAACAAAGACTGAACTTTAGATCCTTTGGAGCATGATGTTTCGACAACAAAACTATCAATTTTGTATCAGTTTCGACAAATCTTATTATATGATGTTTCTATGTGTTTTGTGAAGTCCGAACTAGTATTGAATTTTCTATTATATGTGAGAACATTGATTATTTCCTTTAATTATTAGGATTTATTATTTTTATTTTATTGTTTTGTCAAGTGAAGAGAAAACATAGCATAGAAAACAAAGGAATCTAAACTAACTTAAAAAACATATAGCCGGTATAGTCTCCTTGTCATGCAAGGATAATAATTCAGCAACTTAATTGTGTTTTCTAATATTGTATTAAATGCAACATCCTTTTCCTTCCAAAAAGAAAAGATAAATATAAGTATGTGATTAGAATCATATTCTAACTTGGAAACCAAAATGGCAGCAACTTGTCCTTTAATTTCTAGAATTATCGGGCGGCATTATAAGCTATAAATAAGTCTTGTATCGAATCTAAAATGTTTTCTTTTCTTCTTCTCTTCTCATGACAGATAAAGATTTAGGATTTATAGGCTTTATTTTTATTTTTATTTTTATTTTCTTAACTACAATTCAAGGCTTTTTTGAGCTTAATTAATACTTTATTTTTAGTTAGAATTCAAGGTTTATTTGAGCTTAATTAATACTTTGTTTTTAACTACGATCCAAGGCTTATTTAGATCACGGTATGGGCTTACTAGTAAAGGTTTTGGATTAATTTTTGTATGTGAGTCAATTCAGTTCATAAGGGTTGATCCATTAGGGTTAATTTTTTATAATTATGTAAGCACATGTAAGCTTAAATTTCGTTAGTCATAGATGAATAATCATTCTAAACTTTTCACTTTTGACGTGTGAGAGAGCTTTTTGCATTTTTTGGTTCTTGAACGAACTAAATCTGACTTATTGAAGATTAACTGGCTTCGTGGCATCATTCGACTTCATTCTAATAGTGTTGATGCCTTGAGGCAGGTTTTATTACATCACACTCCTATTAGATCTCCTTCAGCTTTCTAAGATTGGATCTCAATCTTGATTGTTAGTTGTATGACCATATAATCACGAGGTTTACATCACAATTGTTTAGTAATTTGATTATATTATAATAATAGTGTTATCATAATCAATATAATTATTCATATTTAAAAAGAATAATAAATTTAGTATTTATAAAGATTTTTTATTTAGATTTTGGTTTTTATAGCATTTTACTTATATATAAAAAAAAATAGTATCCATTCTTATTTTTCTTTTTTTCTATGCTGAAATTTAATTTAGAAAATTTATATCCAGGAACTAATATAAAAAGGAAATAATTTTAAAAAAAAAACTATATAATATATTTTATTTTCTCAATGCATATTGAATTTAATTATTCTTGATTTATTAAAGAAATGCTATTGTATCATTTGATTTTGTAATTTTATCAAGAAAGTAGGCTTAATGAAGAAAAAAAATGAAATAATACATAAGGGAACTCCTATAATATTATAAACTTTTAAAGCAGTTGAAAGATCTTAATATCGGTTGATCTAGAATAAGGGATGGGTTTTTTGCTTGATTTTTTATTTACATCTTATTGAAATATTCAATATGCATGTCAATGATATGAGCATTTTATTAATTTAAGAAAAAAATATTGCATTAAACATGTGTTAAGAAATTGAGATTTAAAGTATTTAGGTGGAAATATTTTTTTTTTTCAACTTGGTATAAATATTTAGATTTTCCTATTTTTATTTACATAGCATGATGGACATGGTGTGTATGTTTAATTGTTTTAGCATTGTAAAGATTTTATTGGTTAAGACTTAAATATATTAGCATATAAGCAATCCATAGCCAAAGAAGGATGATAGAAAATTGTAACACTTGATAGATAAGATGCAACTTTTTTTTTGTGTGTGTGTGTTTACGTGTATTGATTATTGTGTGGCATTTTAAAAATATAGTTGCAGTTGATTTTCTAAATATTTTTATAGTAAAATGTATTAAAATAATATTTTTTATTTTTAAAAAATTATTTTTAAAATTAGCCCATTAAAACGATAAAAAACATACAAAAAAATTTTAATTTTTACTAAAAAAAATTAAAAAACATGAATGCAATAACATTTTCAAATACTCTTTAAAAGTTTTAATTATATGAATTAAGGTTCACAAGAAAGAGTAGAATGCGAGAAAGTAAAACTTCTTTGAAATTCTTGATTATGGTGTGGTATTAATATTTTTATATATGGAAAGAAGTAATTAAAAACGCAACCAGCTAGTAATAATTACAAGCCATGGACTTAGAGCAAAACATGAAGAATATTTATGCAATAATAAGGACGAGAGAAAACCAAAGACATTAACCTTAATTTATAGCAGAATAATAAGTTTCTAGTTTCTTCTAATGGTATACTTTCTTCCTCTATACATGTACACTAAGTCAGCCGCCGCCTCTTAGACCAACTGATTTAGTGCCTGTTTACGGTGCAAATTATGTTTTTTTTTTAAAAAATTAATTTATTTTTATTTTTGTTAAAAATAATATTTTTTTAATTTTTAGATTATTTTAATGTGTTAATATTAAAAATAATTTTTTTAAAATAAAAATATATTATTTAAATATATTTCTAAATAAAAAATACTTCAAATCTTAACCACTATCACAGGCTTAAACCAATATCAGAAATGCTTGGGGTCTTAATTTTCCTAATTTCTAGCAGAGAAGTAGAGTACAGATGAAGCAATTTGCTAACTAATCCTACGGAGGTGTCGTCATTGTATACATAACAGTTCTAGTTCATCTTCCCTTTACCAAACAAGCCTTTTAATATTTCAGACCTGTTCATTTGTCCCTTTATGGGCACCCATGTTCCGATTTATGCCTCTTTCTTGTTTTCTTCTTACAAGATAAACATTTTTATTTTAAAAAATAAATGATAAATTCTCATGAATTTACTTAAAACGAACACTAAATAGGAAAGGTTTATATTGAATATAAAACTTTAAATTTTAGCTACAAGTATAAATAAAATAAGGTTTACATTCAGTAGTTTTACCGACAGAATTTTTCCATCGGCGGAAGACAAATATTTCATCAGTAATTAATTTACCAACGAAATCACTGACAAAAATGCTTCATCGATAAATCTTTCATAGGTAATTTTTTGTTTGTCGGTAAATCTATTGGTAATAAAAAATATTATTACCGATGGATTTACTGACGGAACAAACACGTAAAAAGAAATTATCCGTTTTATTCCGTCGGTATATCTCTCGAAAAATACGATCAATAATTCCGTCGGTAATTATTTATAAACATTTAAAAAAATCCATTTTATAAATTTATAAAATAATTAAATCAACACTCTATAATATATATTCAAAATGCTTGGAAAAAAGAAAAAGAAAATCAACTCAAACAAATTTGCAACAAATAAATAAAACAAAAAAATAAATTCAACTAAAAAAATTCATATGAAAAAAATGAAGTTGCGATTGCTAAAAATTTAAAAATCATATAAATAAATCAACTAAAAATTAATCTCATATGAAACAAATCTCACAACAACATTCATACAATTATTAAGAACAAAAACAATTAAAAATAACACTAACAACTTTTCAATCCGTTTTTTAAATTTTCAATTTCATAAAAAGTTTTTAGAAACCGCCAACAATTACCAACGATTTTTCAATCCATCAGTGATTCTATTTATAATATTTAAATGAAAAATTTTAATTAATTGAATTTTTTCAGAAAACCGCCAAATAACACTAACAACTTTTCAATCCGTCGGTGATTTTGTCCATAAATAACAACAATTAACAGTGTAATTGGAAAGTGAACAGTTCTGAAGCTCTCTAGAAAATACCGACAGAATTTTTTGTCGGTAATTTCCTTTGTAATTGACATGATGAATAGTGTTCATAGTTTACCAATCATTTTACCAATGGAATTTATTCCGTCAGTAATTCTATTGGTAAAAATGAAACGTCATCATTTTTTTTTTTGCTTTTTTTTAGTTTTTTTTCCCACAGTAATTCCCTCATTATATACCGAGGGCATATTTTCATCGGTAAAATCCCTCGGAAATTTACCGACGAAAATATTCCTTCGGTATTTTCATTTGTATTTATTGATTTTCTGGTAGTGAAAAGGGTTTATATTAAGTAATAAACCATGAACTTTAAATTGAATAGAAAGCTAACACAAACTAAAAGAAAATATTAGATTACATGATAAAAAGAGAAGTAAATAACATAAAAACTTGTGAAAAAAGGTATGTAAAAAAAAAAGTAAAGAATATTTGAAAGATAAATTGTAGATAGATATTATAATGAACAAAGCTATCCTTAAATACATATTCTAAAGCCCTGACTACTTGTCTTGACTAAAAGGAATTAAAATCAAAATAAAAGTCATTTCCTACATTAGCAATCCTTCTGCTCATTAAATCACTTTATCATCCATGTGGACTTCTAAAAAATACTCAATAATATCATAGCATATTAGATTTATTATTCTTTGATAGATGCACTTGTGTTCTTGAGACTAAAAAGCAATTTTAAGGATATCTTCTTCATCAATAATATCATTATCATAACCCAAATGACCTTTCATAAAAATAAACAAATATCATTTCTAATAGAAAAATCGACCAGCATATTAGCTATAGATGTTGGCTATATATAATATTTCATATCGAGAGAAGAGTGTCAAGAGCCAGGGCATATTAAGGCAGTTGGTAAAGATAAAAGTTCTTAAGACAAAAATATTTTATAAAGAAAATTATAAAGTGATTGTAATGGTAAGGATTCTTATTACATTAAAACATTATTTTTAAATGCTCCTTGCCAATGCTCTACAAAGGTATTTGAATAATTAAAAAAGGATTAACCACCCTAGGTAAATTAAAAAAAAATGTTCCATGTATTCTTAAATTGTTTTGATTATGAAATCCTTGTATAATGTGAAATGAGATTTAAAAAGGGATTTTGAATCTTATTCAAATGATAAATAAGTATCATATTGACAACAAATATGATTTAGCAAAGCAAACACATTTTATTCTCAAATATCTAAATCAAAATATTTTAAATGAAGGGATAATAGCAACATTGAAAAATTAGTCATTGAAAAGCTAAGTCAACCCATATATGACTTTTTTTATATTTGAAAAATCATGACATGTTGATAAATGTTATATTTGATCTTTAAATATAAGTTAATCAATTGTTAAATTGATAATAACTTAAATTATTTAATTTATCTAATCATATTTTTATTAGGATTATGATTTATATTTGAGGAATATAATGGGTCACTTACATTAAGAATCATTGAAAAGAAATTAACTAGAATGATTAATTAAGTATGACTAAATTATAAATAACTTTAGAAATTAAGGACTAGAATACAACTAATACATGGAATTACAATTTTAATCCTAGAAAAATCAAGTATGAATTTGATTGCATAAATCTCTAATAACAATCTTAAAATAAAATATGTGAGTTTTTTTAAGCAAAGTGATATTTTCCATTAATAGAGATATTATGTTTTTTTTATATAAATAAAATGGCATGCCTCATATTTTTCACGAATAATATAAAGCATTAAAGGCATAATAGAATGTCATGTAATTAAGATCATAAAAGAGAGAGTGAAAAAGTTAGCATTGAAGGCATACCAATCCAACTCTTCTAAACAAATTTAAGATATTTCAAATCTAATTAGTTGTGTGAATTATTGTTAGAGATAGAATATTAGATGGCTTATAACTTTCAACAACCTAACCTTAAAGAGTTAATCAAACCTTAGAATAAATAATTGATGTTCAGGTAATCTTCGTTCCCCTAAACAATCTAACAAAATCTATGAAACACTTCAAAATTTTAAAATTATCATTTTTGTTTTGTTCATGTTCTTTCAAGAAACCCAAATTCTAAAGTTTTGATTTTTGGATAATGTATATGCCACTTATTATCTAAAGGTCTAAGAAGTACAAAACAATATGTATTTTTAAAAATATGAAATTGAGCCCTCAAGGGTAAAAAACAAATACAACTATGACATTCATGATCTATCCTTATTTAGGTTTGTACAAGATTTCATCATTAGAAATGGATTCAGTGTTCTTTTAAGATTCTTTTTTAATATATATTTTTTTAAGTAGAAGATTGGTTGGATCAACCTAAAAAATATATGATAAAAATTCTATAAAGATTTTTTTGCTTACCTGATTGAAGGCCAAACACAATGTCACCGTACTCTGATACAACATGATGCAATTCTTCACCAGAAAGACGCGGGGATGCAACATCTTTTTCAACTCTGCCAACAAAGAAATCTTTTCTGTTCTTTCTGAACCTGTGATTAAGTGGCAAGAAGCGACAGTGACAATCAAAAAAAGAAGCTTTACCTCCGTTTGATAGCGTGAATGCCTTGTTGTTTTCCATGTAGTATAGACATGCGAGTTTCCTATGTGTGCTCCAACCAGAAAGCATTCCATAAGCTGGAAAATCATTGATAGTCCACATCAAAGCCACCCTCATAAGGAAATTTTGTTTCCTCGATATATCATAAGTCAGAGCTCCGGAGGACCACAACTGCGTCAACTCATCAATCAATGGTCGAAGACAAACATCTATATTCCGCCCCGGGCTGCTTGGACCGGGTATGAGAGTAGATAAAAACATGAACTCTGGCCTCATACACATTCTCGGTGGCGAGTTATAAACTGTGAGTATGACCGGCCAACAAGAATAGGGAGCAGCAAATGACCCAAATGGGTTGAATCCATTTGTACACAACCCAAGACGGACATTCCTTGATTCAGCTGAAAAGTCAGGATGCACACTGTTAAAGCGTTTCCACGCTTCGCCGTCAGAAGGATGCACCATCACACCATCAACCGCATCATGTGTTTGGTGCCATGTCATGTGCTCAGCAGTCCTTTGTTACATGAATAACCTCTGCAGTCTAGGTGTGATCGGGAAATATCTAAGTTTTTTATACGCCACTAGAGTCTTTCCCCTGCCAGTTCTGGGTTTGTAACAAGAATGCCTGCATGTCATGCTCTCGGTCATCTCAGCAGTTTCAAGGTAGTATAACATGCAGAAATTAGGGCAAATGTCAATTTTCTGGTATCCTAAACCGAGGGGTTTCATCATGGACTTCGCAGCATAGAAGTTCTCTTTCAGCCTGTTCCCTTCAGGTAAATGCTTATTGCCCAATCAATAATTTTGTCATACCCGACCTCACTCAGCCCGTGATCTGACTTGATGGTAAACACTTGTGCCACGGCCGACAATTTACTGTGGTTTGTGCAGCCATCCCATAATGGTTCGTCAAAATCTTTCAACAAATCAAAAAACCTAGCTGCCTCTGCATTAGGTTCTTCTTCTACGATTGGACATTGACTGACATTACCTTGATTCATTCTCATTGCATCCATAACCATGTTTCTGTAAGGATTAGTGTTGTCATTTGCCGCTTCATGCACGTTGCTAGCACTAGAAGTTGACCCAACCACCGTTTCTCTCATTCTCCTATTACTAACAAATACCTCTCCATGTGCATACCAACACTGGTAATCCTCCACAAACCATTTGTGTAGAAGATGCATCATTACAACATCTGGATGCAGATACTTTTTATTTTGACACTTCCTGCATGGACACCTAATACCGCCTCAAGTAAAATTTCTGGAATAGATGTTGCGAAATTAATAAAACCCTGAACCCCGTTACATAATCCATCCTCCGCAATCTTGGGGTGAATCTAGATACATCCATGAACGATCATCCATGACTTCTATCGAACCTCTATAAATTAAGATGGCATCATGTATATTAATTAACTAAGTTAGGTAAATAAACTTGTAAATATATTACTTTACCTCGAGATTATCCAAAACCAATCACAACTTCTCATAAATATTAAATATTCATTATCATTTATCAATGTCCATACAAATTAATATATATATATATATATATATATATATATATAGATTAACAGAATTACCACTCTGTAATACCATCGATAAAACTTAAAAAGGATCCATTAAGCAAGTTATTAATTATTTCAAAACATAACATGTAATTCGGTTAATTCCACAAAGTTTTAACAGTTTACAAACAAATACAATCTTACAAATCTAAAACAATCTAACAAGTATAAAATTATACATTCATAAAACTACAAGTTTTGTTTGAGAAATAACAATAAAACATGTGCATCTACTAATAAAAATACATATACTAAAAAAACAAAAAAATTGACATTTAAATGTTAAAATTTAAACAGATAGAATTACTTACAAAAATTGATAAAATTCGTCGGTAAATGAGAACACGGATGTTGTGACCACAAAACTTCAAGAAATACAATTGCTGAGATGAGAAAGATTTTTGTTTGGGGGCGAGGGGGGGCTGGTTATTTGCAGATGGGGAGACTTAGGATTAGGAAGAAGAAGGAGAAATGGGGGAGGAGAGTGTCGGCAGGGCTGCCATATATTCACTTTTTCCGACGGATTCATCGACGGAATAACACCGTCGGTGAATCCGTCGCTAATTGTGACGGAGAATCCCCACGTCACCGTAAGGACCTGCTTTTTCATATCCCTCGGTGATTTCGTCGGTATTTTTTGACGGTGCACCTGTCATGTCACCCGTATGGATCTGGCATTCAAATCCGTCGATGATTCCGTAGGTATTTCTAACGGTAAACCGGTCACGTCACCCGAACGGGTCCCAGGTTTTGAATCCATCGGTGATTCTGTCGGAAAAATCACCCGCCAAAACTCTGCCTCAGGTACCCGCCCTTTTTTCATTAATTCTGAACTTTCTGTCCGTAATTCGGTCGGTGATTACCGACGGATATATTCCATCGGTAATCACCGACCGAATGACGGACGGAATTATTTTGTCGGTAATTTCGATCGAAAAATACCGACAGAAATATTCCATCGGTAATTCCGTTGGTATTTATCGAGTTTCTAGTAATGTGAATATTGTTATGAATAAGTAGAAATAAGCAATTATCTGAAGATTACCCCTTGAGTTGAGTTGAGGTTCCAATATATCTTCATGAACTAGATTAAGATTTGTTATTTTGACAATGTTATTTTTCGTTTTGTGTATATAGGGTTGGCTAGCCATGTCAAGACTCTTATTTGATTATGTGACTATGTCTTTTGGGCATATCAACTTATATGTGATAAACGTAAATCTTTTTATTTTTATTTTTTATGTAGATGAATTTTTTTACTTAGAACTTAATCTGAGGGGAGACCACAACTACCTCAGGATCAAATAACA
>JANKYH010000970.1:0-54858 GCA_027475595.1 Populus davidiana x Populus alba var. pyramidalis
ACGAAAACTAAGTCGCTGCCTGGTAAGAAATCGTCACTGAAATTGTTTTCCAGTGATGACGCATGGATTCGTATACCCACACAGCCCCTGTTGACTCAGAAAGTGTAAAGGGAAACTCTTTCAGTGCCCGATCAGAAATCGTCACCGGTACTGTTTCCAGAGCTGTCGCATGGATTCGACAGCGCCCACAACCCCTGCAGCCTCATAAAGAGTCAACAAAAACAGGGTCGTTTAGAACTCAGAAAGCGTCACTTAAATTGTTTCAAGAGATGATGCATGCATATGACATCGCACAAAGCAATGTTGTCTCAAAAAGAGTCAGCGAAAACTAAGTCGCTGCCCGGTAAGAAATCGTCACCGAAATTGTTTTCCAGTGATGACGCATGGCTTCGTATACCCACACAGCCCCTGTTGACTATGAAAGTGTAAAGGAAAACTCCATCAGTGCCCGCTCAGAAATCGTCACCGCAATTGTTTCCAGAGCTGTCGCATGGATTCGACAGGGCGCACAGCCCTTGTATCCTCATAAAGAGTCAACAAAAACAAGGTCGTTTCCAACTCAGAAAGCCTCACCTGAATTGTTTCAAGAGATGATGCATGCATGTGACATCGCACACAAGCAATGTTGTCTCAGAAAGAGTCAGCGAAAACTAAGTCGCTGCCCGGTAAGAAATCGTCACCGAAATTGTTTTCCAGTGATGACGCATGGCTTCGTATACCCACACAGCCCCTGTTGACTCAGAAAGTGTAAAGGGAAACTCTTTCAGTGCCCGCTCAGAAATCGTCACCGCTACTGTTTCCAGAGCTGTCGCATGGATTCGACAGCGCACACAACCCCTGCAGCCTCATAAAGAGTCAACAAAAACAGGGTCGTTTCGAACTCAGAAAGCGTCACTTAAATTGTTTCAAGAGATGATGCATGCATGTGACATCGCACACAAGCAATGTTGTCTAAGAAAGAGTCAGCGAAAACTAAGTCGCTGCCCGGTAAGAAATCGTCACCGAAATTGTTTTCCAGTGATGACGCATGGCTTCGTATACCCACACAACCCCTGTTGACTATGAAAGTGTAAAGGAAAACTCCATCAGTGCCCGCTCAGAAATCGTCACCGCAATTGTTTCCAGAGCTGTCTCATGGATTCGACAGGGCGCACAGCCCTTGTATCCTCATAAAGAGTCAACAAAAACAAGGTCGTTTCCAACTCAGAAAGCCTCACCTGAATTGTTTCAAGAGATGATGCATGCATGTGACATCGCACACAAGAAATGTTGTCTCAAAAAGAGTCAGCGAAAACTAAGTCGCTGCCCGGTATGAAATCGTTACCGAAATTGTTTTCCAGTGATCAGGCATGGCTTCGTATACCCACACAGCCCCTGTTGACTCAGAAAGTGTAAAGGAAAACTCCATCAGTGCCCGCTCAGAAATCGTCACCGCAATTGTTTCCAGAGCTGTCTCATGGATTAGACAGCGCGCACAGCCCCTGCAGCCTCATAAAGAGTCAACAAAAATAGGGTCGTTTCCAACTCAGAAAGCGTCACCTGAATTGTTTCAAGAGATGATGCAAGCATGTGACATCGCACACAACCAACGTTGTCTCAGAAAGAGTGAGCGAAAACTAAGTCGCTGCCCGGTAAGAAATCGTTACCGAAATTGTTTTCCTGTGATCACGCATGGATTCGTATACCCACACATCCCCTGTTGACTCAGAAAGTGTAAAGGAAAACACGGTCATTGCCCGCTCAGAAATCGTCACCGCTACTATTTCCAGAGCTGTCGAATGGATTCGACAGCGCCCACAACCCCTGCAGCCTCATAAAGAGTCAACAAAAACAGGGTCGTGTCGAACTCAGAAAGCGTCACTTAAATTGTTTCAAGAGATGATGCATGCATGTGACATCGCACACAAGCAATGTTGTCTCAGAAAGAGTCAGCGAAAACTAAGTCGCTGCCCGGTATGAAATCGTTACCGAAATTGTTTTCCAGTGATCAGGCATGGCTTCGTATACCCACACAGCCCCTGTTGACTATGAAAGTGTAAAGGAAAACTCCATCAGTGCCCGCTCAAAAATCGTCACCGCAATTGTTTCCAGAGCTGTCGCATGGATTCGACAGGGCGCACAGCCCTTGTATCCTCATAAAGAGTCAACAAAAACAGGGTCGTTTCCAACTCAGAAAGCCTCACCTGAATTGTTTCAAGAGATGATGCATGCATGTGACATCGCACACAAGAAATGTTGTCTCAAAAAGAGTCAGCGAAAACTAAGTCGCTGCCCGGTATGAAATCGTTACCGAAATTGTTTTCCAGTGATCATGCATGGATTCGTATACCACAATAGCCCCTGTTGACTCAGAAAGTGTAAAGGAAAACTCGGTCATTGCCCGCTCAGAAATCATCACCGCTACTATTTCCAGAGCTGTCGCATGGATTCGACAGTAAGCACAGCCCCTGCAGCCTCATAAAGAGTCAACAAAAAGAGGGTCGTTTCCAACTTAGAAAGCGTCACCTAAATTGTTTCAAGAGATGATGCCAGCATGTGACATCGCACACAAGCAATGTTGTCGTAGAAAGAATCAGTGAAAACTAAGTCGCTGCCTGGTAAGAAATCGTCACTGAAATTGTTTTCCAGTGATGACGCATGGCTTCGTATACCCACACAGCCCCTGTTGACTTAGAAAGTGTAAAGGGAAACTCTTTCAATGCCTGCTCAGAAATCGTCACCGCTACTGTTTCTAGAGCTGTCGCATGGATTCGACAGCGCACACAACCCCTGCAGCCTCATAAAGAGTCAACAAAAACAGGGTCGTGTCGAACTCAGAAAGCGTCACTTAAATTGTTTCAAGAGATGATGCATGCATGTGACATCGCACACAAGCAATGTTGTCTCAGAAAGAGTCAGCGAAAACTAAGTCGCTGCCCGATAAGAAATCGTCACCGAAATTGTTTTCCAGTGATGACGCATGGCTTCGTATACCCACACAGCCCCTGTTGACTCTGAAAGTGTAAAGGAAAACTCCATCAGTGCCCGCTCAGAAATCGTCACCGCAATTGTTTCCAGAGCTGTCTCATGGATTCGACAGGGCGCACAGCCCCTGTAGCCTCATAAAGAGTCAACAAAAACAGGGTCGTTTCCAACTCAGAAAGCGTCACCTGAATTGTTTCAAGAGATGATGCATGCATGTGACATCGCACACAACCAACGTTGTCTCAGAAAGAGTGAGCGAAAACTAAGTCGCTGCCCGGTAAGAAATCGTTACCGAAATTGTTTTCCAGTGATCACGCATGGATTCGTATACCCACACATCCCCTGTTGACTTACAAAGTGTAAAGGAAAACACGGTCATTGCCCGCTCAGAAATCGTCACCGCTACTGTTTCCAGAGCTGTCGAATGGATTCGACAGCGCGCACAACCCCTGCAGCCACATAAAGAGTCAACAAAAACAGGGTCGTGTCGAACTCAGAAAGCGTCACTTAAATTGTTTCAAGAGATGATGCATGCATGTGACATCGCACACAAGCAATGTTGTCTCAGAAAGAGTCAGCGAAAACTAAGTCGCTGCCCGGTAAGAAATCGTCACCGAAATTGTTTTCCAGTGATGACGCATGGCTTCGTATACCCACACAGCCCCTGTTGACTCTGAAAGTGTAAAGGAAAACTCCATCAGTGCCCGCTCAGAAATCGTCACCGCAATTGTTTCCAGAGCTGTCGCATAGATTCGACAGGGCGCCCAGCCCTTGTATCCTCATAAAGAGTCAACAAAAACAGGGTCGTTTCCAACTCAGAAAGCCTCACCTGAATTGTTTCAAGAGATGATGCATGCATGTGACATCGCACACAAGAAATGTTGTCTCAAAAAGAGTCAGCGAAAACTAAGTCGCTGCCCGGTATGAAATCGTTACCGAAATTGTTTTCCAGTGATCATGCATGGATTTGTATACCACAATAGCCCCTGTTGACTCAGGAAGTGTAAAGGAAAACTCGGTCATTGCCCGCTCAGAAATCATCACCGCTACTGTTTCCAGAGCTGTCGCATGGATTTGACAGTAAGCACAGCCCCTGCAGCCTCATAAAGAGTCAACAAAAAGAGGGTCGTTTCCAACTTAGAAAGCGTCACCTAAATTGTTTCAAGAGATGATGCCAGCATGTGACATCGCACACACGCAATGTTGTCTCAGAAAGAATCAGCGAAAACTAAGTCGCTGCCTGGTAAGAAATCGTCACTGAAATTGTTTTCCAGTGATGACGCATGGCTTCGTATACCCACACAGCCCCTGTTGACTCAGAAAGTGTAAAGGGAAACTCTTTCAATGCCTGCTCAGAAATCGTCACCGCTACTGTTTCCAGAGCTGTCGCATGGATTCGACAGCGCCCACAACCCCTGCAACCTCATAAAGAGTCAACAAAAACAGGGTCGTTTCGAACTCAAAAAGCGTCACTTAAATTGTTTCAAGAGATGATGCATGCATGTGACATCGCACACAAGCAATGTTGTCTCAGAAAGAGTCAGCGAAAACTAAGTCGCTGCCCGGTAAGAAATCGTCACCGAAATTGTTTTCCAGTGATGACGCATGGCTTCGTATACCCACATAGCCCCTGTTGACTCTGAAAGTGTAAAGGAAAACTCCATCAGTGCTCGCTCAGAAATCGTCACCGCAATTGTTTCCAGAGCTGTCTCATGGATTCGACAGGGCGCACAGCCCCTGCAGCCTCATAAAGAGTCAACCAAAACAGGGTCGTTTCCAACTCAGAAAGCGTCACCTGAATTGTTTCAAGAGATGATGCAAGCATGTGACATCGCACACAACCAACGTTGTCTCAGAAAGAGTGAGCGAAAACTAAGTCGCTGCCCGGTAAGAAATCGTTACCGAAATTGTTTTCCAGTGATCACGCATGGATTCGTATACCCACACATCCCCTGTTGACTCAGAAAGTGTAAAGGAAAACACGGTCATTGCCCGCTCAGAAATCGTCACCGCTACTATTTCCTGAGCTGTCGAATGGATTCGACAGCGAGCACAACCCCTGCAGCTTCATAAAGAGTCAACAAAAACAGGGTCGTGTCGAACTCAGAAAGCGTCACTTAAATTGTTTCAAGAGATGATGCATGCATGTGACATCGCACACAAGCAATGTTGTCTCAGAAAGAGTCAGCGAAAACTAAGTCGCTGCCCGGTAAGAAATCGTCACTGAAATTGTTTTCCAGTGATGACGCATGGCTTCGTATACCCACACAGCCCCTGTTGACTCAGAAAGTGTAAAGGGAAACTCTTTCAGTGCCCGCTCAGAAATCTTCACCGCTACTGTTTCCAGAGCTGTCGCATGGATTCGACAGCGCGCACAACCCCTGCAGCCTCATAAAGAGTCAACAAAAACAAGGTCGTTTCCAACTCAGAAAGCGTCACCTGAATTGTTTCAAGAGATGATGCATGCATGTGACATCGCACACAACCAACGTTGTCTCAGAAAGAGTGAGCGAAAACTAAGTCGCTGCCCGGTAAGAAATCGTTACCGAAATTGTTTTCCAGTGATCACGCATGGATTCGTATACCCACACATCCCCTGTTGACTCAGAAAGTGTAAAGGAAAACTCGGTCATTGCCCGCTCAGAAATCGTCATTGAAATTGTTTTCCTGTGTGACGCATGGGTTCGTATCCCCCCACAGCCCCTGTTGACTCAGAAAGTGTAAAGGAAAACTCTTTCATTGCCCGCTCAGAAATCGTCACCGAGAATGTTTGCAGAGCTGTCGCATGGATTCGACAGTAAGCACAACCCCTGCAGCCTCATAAAGAGTGAACAAAAACAGGGTCGTTTCGAACTCAAAAAGCATCACTTAAATTGTTTCAAGAGATGATGCATGCATGTGACATCGCACACAAGCAATGTTGTCTCAGAAAGAGTCAGCGAAAACTAAGTCGCTGCCTGGTAAGGAATCGTCACCGAAATTGTTTTCCAGTGATGACGCATGGCTTCGTATTCCCAAACAGCCCCTGTTGACTCTGAAAGTGTAGAGGAAAACTCCATCAGTGCCCGCTCAGAAATCGTCACCGCAATTGTTTCCAAAGATGTCGCATGGATTCGACAGTGCGCACAGCCCCTGCAGCCTCATAAAGAGTCAACAAAAACAAGGTCGTTTCCAACTCAGAAAGCCTCACCTGAATTGTTTCAAGAGATGATGCATGCATGTGACATCGTACACAAGCAATGTTGTCTCAGAAAGAGTCAGCAAAAACTAAGTCGCTGCCCGGTAAAAACTCGTCACCGCTACTGTTTCCAGAGCTGTCGCATGGATTCGACAGCGCGCACAGCCCCTGCAGTCTTATAAAGAGTAAAAAAAAAGAGGGTAGTTTCGAACTCAGAAAGCGTCACTTAAATTGTTTCAAGAGATGATGCATGCATGTGACATCGCACACAAGCAATGTTGTCTCAGAAAGAGTCAGCGAAAACTAAGTCGCTACCCGGTAAGAAATCATCACCGAAATTGTTTTCTAGTGATCACGCATGGCTTCGTATACCCATACAGCCCCTGTTGACTCTGAAAGTGTAAAGGAAAACTCGGTCATTGCCCGCTCAGAAATCGTCACCGCAACTGTTTCCAGAGCTGTCGCATGGATTCGACAGCACGCACAGCCCCTGCAGTCTTATAAAGAGTCAACAAAAATAGGGTCGTTTCGAACTCAGAAAGCGTCACTTAAATTGTTTCAAGAGATGATGCATGCATGTGACATCGCACACAAGCAATGTTGTCTCAGAAAGAGTCAGCGAAAACTAAGTCGCTGTCCGGTAAGAAATCGTCACCGAAATTGTTTTCCAGTGATGACGCATGGCATTGTATACCCACACAGCCCCTGTTGACTCGGAAAGTGTAAAGGAAACCACAGTCATTGCGCACTCAGAAATTGTCACCGCGATTGTTTGTAGAGTTGTCGCATGTATTCTACAGTGCGCACAGCCCCTGCAGCCTCATACAAAGTCAACAAAAACAGGGTCATTTCTAACTCAGAAAGCGTCACCTAATTTGTTTCAAGAGATGATGCAAGCATGAGACATCGCACACAACCAACGTTGTCTCAGAAAGAGTAAGCCAAAACTAAGTCGCTGGCCGGTAAGAAATCGTCACCGAAATTGTTTTCCAGTGATGACGCATGGCTTCGTATACCCACACAGCCGCTGTTGACTCTGAAAGTGTAAAGGAAAACTCGGTCATTGCCCGCTCAGAAATCGTCACCGCTACTGTTTCCAGAGCTGTCGCATGGATTCGACAGCGAGCACAGTCCCTGCAGTCTTATAAAGAGTCAACAAAAACAGGGTCGTTTTAAACTCAGAAAGCGTCCCATAAATTGTTTCAAGAGATGATGCATGCATGTGACATCGCACACAAGTAATGTTGTTTCAGAAAGAGTCAGCGAAAACTAAGTCGCTGCCCGGTAAGAAATCATCACCGAAATTGTTTTCCAGTGATTACGTATGGCTTCGTATACCCACACAGCCCCTGTTGACTCTGAAAGTGTAAAGGAAAACTCGGTCATTGCCCGCTCAGAAATCGTCACCGCAACTGTTTCCAGAGCTGTCGCATGGATTCGACAGCGCGCACAGCCCCTGCAGTCTTATAAAGAGTCAACAAAAACAGGGTCGCTTCGAACTCAAAAAGCATCACTTAAAGTTTTTCAAGAGATGATGCATGCATGTGACATCGCACAAAAGCAATGTTGTCTTAGAAAGAGTCAACGAAAACTAAGTCGCTGTCCGGTAAGAAATCGTCACCGAAATTGTTTTCCAGTGATGACGCATGGCTTTGTATACCCACACAGCCCCTGTTGACTCAGAAAGTGTAAAGGACAACACGGTCATTGCGCGCTCAGAAATTGTCACCATGACTCTTTGCACAGCTGTCGCATGGATTCGACAGTGCGCACAACCCCTGCAGCCTCATAAAGAGTCAACAAAAACAGGGTTGTTTCTAACTCAGAAAGCGTCACCTAATTTGTTTCAAGAGATGATGCGAGCATGTGACATCGCACACAACCACTGTTTTCTCAGAAAGAGTCAGCGAAAACTAAGTCGCTGCCCGGTAAGAAATCGTCACTGCAATTGTTTTCCAGTGTGACGCATGGGTTTGTATACCCACACAGCCCCTTTTGACTCAGAAAGTGTAAAGGAAAACTCTTTCAGTGCCTGCTCAAAAATCGTCATCGCAACTCTTTCGAGAGCTGTCGCATGGATTCGAAAGCGCGCACAATCCTGCAGCGTCATAAAGAGTCAACAAAAACAGGGTCGTTTCCAACTCAGAAAGCGTCACCTAAATTGTTTCAAGAGATGATGCATGCATGTGACATCGCACACAAGCAATGTTGTCTCAGAAAGAGTCAGCGAAAACTAAGTCGCTGCCCGGTAAGAAATCGTCATGGAAAATGTTTTCCAGTGTGACGCATAGGTTCGTATACCCACACAGCCCCTGTTGACTGAGAAAGTGTAAAGGAAAACTCTTTCAGTGCCCGCTCAGAAATCGTCACCGCAACTGTTTCCATAGCTGTCGCATGGATTCGACAGCGCGCACAGCCCCTGCAGTCTTATAAAGAGTCAACAGAAACAGGGTCGTTTCGAATTCAGAAAGCGTCACTTAAATTGTTTCAAGAGATGATGCATGCATGTGACATCGCACACAAGCAATGTTGTCTCAAAAAGAGTCAGCGAAAACTAAGTCGCTGCCCGGTAAGAAATCATCACTGAAAGTGTTTTCCAGTGATCACGCATGGCTTCGTATACCCACACAACCCCTGTTGACTCTGAAAGTGTAAAGGAAAACTCGGTCATTGCCCGCTCAGAAATCGTCACCGTAACTGTTTCCAGAGCTGTCGCATGGATTCGACAGCGCGCACAGCCCCTGCAGTCTTATAAAGAGTCAACAAAAACAGGGTCGTTTCGAACTCAGAAAGCGTCACGTAAATTGTTTCAAGAGATGATGCATGCATGTGACATCGCACACAACCAATGTTGTCTCAGAAAGAGTCAGCGAAAACTAAGTCGCTGCCCGGTAAGAAATCGTCATTGAAATTGTTTTCCAGTGTGACGCATGGGTTCGTATACCCACACAGCCCCTCTTGACTCAGAAAGTGTAAAGGAAAACTCCGTCATTGCCCGCTCAGAAATCATCACCGCGACTGTTTGCAGAGTTGTCGCATGGATTCGACAGTGCGGACAACCCCTGCAGCCTCATAAAGAGTCAACAAAAAAAGGGTCATTTCCAACTCAGAAAGCATCACCTCAATTGTTTCAAGAGATGAAGCATGGATGTGACATCGCACACAACCACTGTTGTTTTAGAAAGAGTCAACGAAAACTAAGTCGCTGCCCGGTAAGAAATCGTCACCGAAATTGTTTTCCAGTGATGACGCATGGCTTTGTATACCCACACAGCCCCTGTTGACTTTGAAAGTGTAAAGGAAAACTCCATCATTGCCCGCTCAGAAATCGTCACCGCGACTATTTGTAGAGCTGTCGCATGGATTCGACAGTGAGCACAGCCCATGAAGCCTCATAAAGAGTCAACAAAAATAGGGTCGTTTCCAACTCAGAAAGCGTCACCTAAATTGTTTCAAGAGATGATGCATGCATGTGACATCGCACACAACCAACATTGTCTCAGAAAGAGTCAGCGAAAACTAAGTCGCTGCCCGGTAAGAAATCATCATTGAAATTGTTTTCTAGTGTGACGCATGGGTTCGTATACCCACACAGCCCCTCTTGACTCAGAAAGTGTAAAGGAAAACTCTTTCATTGCCCGCTCAGAAATCGTCACCGCGCCTGTTTGCAAAGCTGTCGCATGGATTCGACAGTAAGCACAACCCCTGCAGCCTCATAAAGAGTGAACAAAAATAGGGTCGTTTCGAACTCAAAAAGCGTCACTTAAATTGTTTCAAGAGATGATGCATGCATGTGACATCACACACAAGCAATGTTGTCTCAGAAAGAGTCAGCGAAAACTAAGTCGCTGCCCGGTAAGAAATCATCACCGAAATTGTTTTCCAGTGATGACGCATGGGTTCGTATACCCACACAGCCCCTGTTGACTCAGAAAGTGTAAAGGAAAACTCTTTCAGTGCCCGCTCAGAAATCGTCCCCGCAACTATTTCCAGAGCTGTTGCATGGATTCGATAGCGCGCACAATCCTGCAGCGTCATAAAGAGTCAACAAAAACAGGGTCGTTTCCAACTCAGAAAGCATCACCTCAATTGTTTCAAGAGATGAAGCATGGATGTGAGATCGCACACAACCTGTAACAACCCTGATTTCCAAGCCCAAAACACAATATTTTTTTTTTTTTTTTTTTTTGCATTCAATCCACATGGTGCCGGCAATCAATGAATCTAAATCCTCACATCATCGAAATACAATCCATACAATCAACATTTCATTTCAAAGTGAATCTGGGTCGCTGCCGATCCAGAATCGGCAGCGGAAATCTGCGTCGCTGCCGATCCAGAATCGGCAGCGGAATCTGCGTCGCTGCCGATCCAGAATCGGCAGCGGAATCTGCGTCGCTGCCGATCCAGAATCGGCAGCGGAATCTGCGTCTTTGCCGATCCAGAATCGGCAGCGAAATCTACGTCGCTGCCCGATCCAGAATCGGCAGCGAAAACTGCGTCGCTGCCCGATCCAGAATCGACAGCGAAAACTGCGTCGCTGCCGATTTCTGCATCGGCAGCGAAATCTGCGTCACTGCCGATTGCTGCATCGGAAGCGAAAACTGCGTCGCTGCCCAATCCAGAATCGGCAGCGAAAACTGCGTCGCTGCCAAATCCAGAATCGGCAGCAAAAACTGCGTCACTGCCGATTTCTGCATCGGCAGCGGAAACTGCTTCGCTGCCGATTTCTGCGTCGGCAGCGAAAACTGCATTCATCACCGTCTTTCTCTCTCTCTTTCTCTTTAAATATATATATATATATATATATATATATATAGACATATATATATTTTCATTTGGGTGTTTACATTCTCCCCTCCTAAATATGAATTTCGTCCTCGAAATTTAAAAAGTTTTACACTCCATACCTGGTAGTTCAAATAAATTGGGGTACTTTTTCCTCATCTCAGCCTCCCTCTCCCAAGTTTCCTCTTCTACTTGAGCATTTCGCCATAAGATTCTGACGATGGGGATCTTTTTGCTCCGTAACTCCTTCACTTCTTGATCTAGTATCCTTATGGGTCTCAATTCCAGTGTTAAGTCTTCCTTGACTTCTGCTGGAACCTGGGGTAGAACTCGGGCGGGGTCTACGTCAGCCTTCCTTAACAAGGAGACATGGAACACATCATGGACCCTAGCTAACTGTGGGGGCAAATCCACCTTGTAGGCTACTGGTCCAACTCGTTGTAAGATTTTGAAGGGTCCGATGAAACGGGGAGTTAACTTCCCTTTCAACCCAAACCGTAACATGTTCTTCCATGGGGCTACCTTCAGGAACACCTGGTCCCCCATACTGAACTCGAGAGGTCTTCTCCTCACATCGACATACTTCTTCTGTCTATCCTGCGCGGCTTTGATGCGATCCCTGATAGTTCTCACTTTCTCCGTGGTGACTTGGACCAACTCTGCGCCATATAACTTCCGGTCCCCAATTTCCTCCCAACACAAAGGAGTTCTGCACCTCCTACCATACAAGGCTTCATACGGGGCCATTCCTATTGTGGCTTGATGACTATTGTTATACGTGAACTCCACCAATGCCATGTGTTCCTCCCAGTTTCCTCCAAATTCTAGCACACAGGCCCGTAATAGGTCTTCCAAGACTTGGATGACTCTTTCCGATTGGCCATCCGTTTGAGGGTGAAACGCAGTGCTCATGTCCAACCTTGTCCCCAAGGCATGTTGTATGCTCGGCCAAAGTCGAGAGGTGAACCTGGGATCTCGATCCGATACAATGGACACCAGAATCCCATGAAGTCGTACCACCTCATTTATGTAGATCTTGGCAAGCTTGTCCACCGAGTCGGTCATCTTTACGGGCAAGAATAGTGCGGATTTCGTCAACCGATCTACAATGACCCATATCGCATCATTTCCTTTTCTCCCTTTGGGAAATCCTGACACGAAATCCATGGTGATCATCTCCCACTTCCATTCTGGAATTTGTAATGGTTGTAATGGTCCCGCAGGCCTTTGGTGTTCAACCTTGACTTGTTGACATATCCCACACTTTGACACATACTCAGCTATGTCCCTTTTCATATTAGGCCACCAATAAAGGTGTTTCAGGTCTCGATACATCTTAGTGCTGCCAGGATGTATGGAGAATTTGGACTCATGAGCTTCTTGTAGAATCATTCGTTTGACTGTTTCATCATCAGGCACGTACAACCATTGTCCCATCATCAAGGATCCATCATCCGCTACTCGGAATTTCATTTCTACCCCGGCCTCCACATTCTTCCTAATCTTGGACCCCACCTTGTCATGGAATTGGGCATGTAGTATATGTTCTCGATACGTTGGTCGCACCAATAATTGGACTACTAACCCACCTCTTGCATCAATTCCCAAATCTGCACCCAACTCTTTTAATTCTGCCAATTGCCGCTCCTTTCCCACTGTTAAGCTTCCCAAGGAGGCTTTATATTTTCGACTGAGGGCATCTGCCACCACATTTGCTTTCCCCGGGTGGTATTCTATGGTGCAATCATAATCCTTAATGAGCTCTATCCACCTTCTTTGCCGCATGTTCAACTCCTTTTGCGACATCAGATACTTCAGGCTCTTATGATCAGTAAAAATTTGGGTTCGAGACCCATACAAATAGTGTCTCCATATCCTCAAGGCAAATACTATAGCTGCCAACTCCAGGTCGTGCACCGGGTAGTTCACCTCATGAGTCTTTAATTGTCTTGATGCATAGGCGATCACCTTCCCATGTTGGATCAAAACACACCCCAATCCCTTCCCCGAGGCATCACTATATACCACAAAACCCTCGGTCCCTGAGGGGAGAGTTAAGACTGGAGCAGTGGTGAGCCTCCTCTTCAATTCTTGGAAGCTTGCCTCACATTCTTCCGACCACACCCATTTCTTATCCTTCCTAGTTAGCTGGGTCAAAGGGGTTGCAATCAGGGAAAAACCTTCGATAAATCTCCGATAGTATCCTGCAAGTCCCAGGAAACTACGTATTTCAGTGACTGAAGTCGGTCTTTCCCATTTCACGACTGCTTCGAATTTTTGAGGGTCGACAAAAACACCTTCGGCTGAAATGACATGTCCCAAAAACATCACTCTTTTCAGCCAAAATTCACATTTACTCAGTTTTGCATATAGCTGGTGATCTCTCAAGGTTTGTAAGGTTTGTCTCAAGTGTTCTTCGTGCTCCTTGAAAGAATTTGAGTACACCAGTATATCATCAATGAATACCACCACAAACTTATCCAGGTATGGTTGGAAAACCCGATTCATCAAATCCATGAAGAGGGCTGGGGCGTTCGTCAACCCGAACGGTAATACCAAAAATTCATAGTGTCCATAACGAGTTCTAAATGCGGTCTTTGCTACATCCGCTTCTTTAATCTTCATCTGATAGTACCCTGATCTCAAATCTATCTTCGAGAATGCCCTTGCTCCTTTTAATTGGTCGAACAAATCATCTATCCGAGGCAACGGATACTTGTTTTTCATTGTCATTTTGTTCAACTATCGATAGTCAATACAAAGCCTATGGGTTCCATCTTTCTTTCTTACAAATAGGACCGGTGCTCCCCAAGGAGAATTACTGGGCCGTATGAACCCTTTGTCTAATAATTCCTGTAAGTGAGTCTTTAACTCGTTCAGTTCTGCTGGAGCCATCCGATACGGTTGTTGGGCTATAGGTGGAACTCCAGGAAAAGTGTCTATAGACACCTCTACCTCTCGCTCCGGGGGTAGTCCTGGTAGTTCTTCTGGAAACACAATCTGGGAAATCCTTCACCACAGGAATATCCTTCAATCGTGGACCTTCATCATTAGAGTTTAAGATGTATGCGAGGTAACCCATACATCCCTTTCTTAAAAGTTTTTGGGTTGTTACCACCGATATTAAAGCATTCAGTTTGGGAAGTCTCTCTCCTTCAAAAGTTATTTTCTCGCCCTTAGGTGTTTGGAAAGTGACAGTTTTCGCATAACAATCTATTAGTGCTTTGTATTTACTCAACCAATCCATGCCTAGTATTATGTCAAAATCATGCAGCTCTAAGGGAATCAAATCTACTTCTGTTTCATACCCGGATAAACTAACCCCCACATCCACATATACAATATTTGTTTCAACCATGTTTCCCATTGGAGTTCCAATTACAAACCCCTTCTCTACCATTTTTACTTCCTTTCTCAATTTAGTGACAATTCTCTTAGCAATGAATGAGTGGGTGGCACCCGGATCAAACAACACATGCACATTAAAACCATTCAATAGAAGTGTACCTGCCACCACATCTGATGCAGCCCTGGCCTCCTCCTGTGTTAGGTGGAAGACCCTCCCCGAGGTCCGATCATTTTGTGCCCTCGGCTTCCCTCGACTGGAGTTTGCCCCTGATTGAGAAGATCTCACTGGCCTATTAACGGTGACTGACTGCTGGTGGCTCTGACTTGGCTGTCTGTAGCTCTGTACTTGTCCGGTGTTCCTCTTGGGGCAGTCCCTCTTGTAATGACCTCTTCCACCACAGTAATGACACCCCTGATTAAGATATTGACAATTCCTCCACCTATGGCCCTCTCCTCTGCACACAAAACATCGCCCGGGGGAAACTGAGCAATCCCCAGGGTGTTTTTGTCCACACTTTACACAAAAAGGATAGTCAACACCCTTGCGGTCACCGGTCCCAGTAGAAGAGTTTGCCCTCGAGTGCGACTGTCCAACCATTACTCTCCCACTTGATTGCTGGTGAGGCGGTAATATCAAACTCCCCTTTTTTCCGTGCTGCTCAAACACTCCACTTTTTCCTTTCTTCGGGTGCGGTGGTCTGCCGCTGAAATAGTCCCCATCTCTCTTTTTGCTTATACTCTGATACCCCCCTTGGCTTTCTCCAATACATGCCTCCAGAGCTTGTGCAGCCTCAATCAACTCCCTCACCGATTTAAATCGCAAGGCGATCAATCCTTGTCTCAAATCCTGTCGTAACCCATCTCTCAACTTTTCAATCATATGTTCCTCTGTCGGCACATAATGTGGGGCGAACAATGAAAGGTCATGGAATCTCCTTTCGTACTCCAATACTGACATATCACCCTGTCTCAATGCCAAGAACTCTTGTTCTTTCACCTTGCGATGATACTTGGAATAAAACTGATTCTCAAACTCTGTCTTGAAATCACTCCAAGTTAGTGTCTCAGTCGCACGCCTCAGCTGAACTGTTTCCCACCATGTCATGGCCCTATCAGACAGTAACTGGGATGCACAATTTACCCTCAAACCCTCGGGTATGCTTATTTGAATCATTGTCTTTTCTACCTTCCTGATCCATCTTCCAGCTATCTCTGCATCTTGTTCCCCCATGTATGGTTCACAGCCCATTTCCCTCATACTCTTAACTAGTCGCACCAGTGGTACCACATTATCCATGGTCATGCTAGTCGTAGGGGCTGCTGGTGGAATCTGCGTGGTGGGAGTTGTTTGTGCCGCTGAACTAGCCATGCCTTCCATCACTGCTTTAACTATTTGTACAAGGAGTCCTGCATCTACATATTGTGGGTGCACGCCAGTTGGAACAGTAGATGGTTGTGCTTCTGATCTTTCTCGCTGCTCCGTTGCGACTGGGGGTGTTCCCTCTGTCTGATGAGGCCTCGGGCCTTCCCCTGCCACCGTATCTTCCCCCTGCAAGGTTTCGGGTGGTATTATCGGAGCATGAGATGCCGTATCATCTAAGGGATCTTCATCTTGCCAACCTTGGGCACCTCGGTTCATGCCCCTCCTTTCTAAGGAGGGCGGCTCAGTTCGTGTCCCTTGTCGGGTGCGTACCATCCTGAAATTCATCACAACAACACATTTATTAATGATCCTCAGGATCCATACCAAGTGCTCTGATACCAACTGTAACAACCCGGCTTTCCAAGCCCAAAACACAATAATTTTTTTTTTTTTTTTGCATTCAATCCACATGGTGCCGGCAATCAATGAATCTAAATCCTCACATCATCGAAATACAATCCATACAATCAACATTTCATTTCAAAGTGAATCTTACACAAACACGTAATATTAAGGTTGCTTGATTTGAAGTTCATATTAAAATATATACATAGACACGAGTTTACAGTCTTCTCCTACTAATAGTCATCACAATTTTAAACAAAAAGGATCTAATAAAAGTTATACATACAGTACATTGATCCATACAAAATACATTGTGATTTAAGATACATCTACATAATTCCTTGCAAAATAGGTTCCCGTGTATCGGGTTTCCTAGACATCTCGTTGGTGTGAAGTCCCTGTAGCAGTACAAACATTTAAGAGAATGCAAATATTTAATAATAATAAGAATGGTAACTCACGGTTTGGCAATTAAATAAAACATTAACAATTATAATTTCTTCATGTATTTGCTACAACAACTAGTAGTACATATAGATACACAAGTTTTCGGATGCCATTCGCCAAAACTAGTCATTCATTTGTGTCGGCCATCCATGGCGACTCAGAAATTGTAAAGGAAAACTCCGTCAGTGCCCGCTCAGAAATCGTCACCGCAACTGTTTCCAAAGCTGTCGCATGGATTCGACAGCGCGCACAATCCTGCAGCGTCATAAAGAGTCAACAAAAACAGGGTCGTATCCAACTCAGAAAGCGTCACCTAAATTGTTTCAATAGATGATGCATGCATGTGACATCGCACACAACCAATGTTGTCTCAGAAAGATTCAGCGGAAACTAAGTCGCTGCCCGGTAAGAAATCATCACCGAAAGTGTCCAGTGATCACGCATGGCTTCATATACCCACACAGCCCCTGTTGATTCAGAAAGTGTAAAGGAAAACTCTTTCAGTGCCCGCTCAGAAATCGTCACCGCAACTGTTTCTAGAGCTGTCGCATGGATTCGACAACGCGTACAGCACCTACAGCCTCATAGAACATCAACAAAAACAGGGTCGTTTCCAACTCAGAAAGCATCACCTCAATTGTTTCAAGAGATAAAGCATGGATGTGAGATCGCACACAACCACTGTTGTTTCAGAAAGAGTCAGCCAAAACTAAGTCGCTGCCCGGTAATAAATCGTCAGCGAAATTGTTTTCCAGTGATCAAGCATGGCTTCGTATACCCACACAGCCCCTGTTGCCTCAGAAAGTGAAAAGGGAAACTCGGTCATTGCCCGCTCAGAAATTGTCACCGCTATTGTTTCCAGAGTTGTCGCATGGATTCGACAGCGCGCACAACCCCTGCAGTCGTATAAAGAGTCAACAAAAACAGGGTCGTTTCGAACTCAGAAAGCGTCACGTAAATTGTTTCAAGAGATGATGCATGCATGTGACATCGCACACAACCAATGTTGTCTTAGAAAGAGTCAGCGAAAACTAAGTCGTTGCCCGTTCAGAAATCGTCACGGCAACTGTTTCCAGAGCTGTCGCATGGATTCGACAGCGCGCACAGCCCCTGCAGTCGTATAAAGAGTCAACAAAAACAGGGTCGTTTCGAACTCAGAAAGCGTCACGTAAATTGTTTCAAGAGATGATGCATGCATGTGACATCGCACACAACCAATGTTGTCTCAGAAAGAGTCAGCGAAAACTAAGTCGTTGCCCGGTAAGAAATCGTCACTGAAATTGTTTTCCAGTGATGACACATGGGTTCGTATACCCACACAGCCCCTGTTGACTCAGAAAGTGTAAAGGAAAACTCTTTCAGTGCCCGCTCAGAAATCGTCACCGCAACTGTTTCCAAAGCTGTCGCATGGATTCGACAACGCGTACAGCACCTACAACCTCATAAAACATCAACAAAAACAGGGTCGTTTCCAACTCAGAAAGCATCACCTAAATTCTTTCAAGAGATGATGCATGCATGTGACATCGCACACACGCAATATTGTCTCAGAAAGAGTCAGCGAAAACTAAGTCGTTGCCCGGTAGGAAATTATCATCGAAATTGTTTTCTTGTGATCACGCATGGTTTCGTATACCCACACAGCCCCTGTTGAGTCTGAAAGTGTAAAGGAAAACTTCGTCATTGCCCGCTCAAAAATCGTCACCGCGACTGTTTGCAGAGCTGTCGCATGGATTCGACAGTGCGCCCAACCCCTGCAGCCTCAAAAAGAGTAAAAAAAAACAGGGTCGTTTCCAACTCAGAAAGCGTCACCTAAATTGTTTCAAGAGATGATGCAAGCATGTGACATCGCACACAACCAACGTTGTCTCAGAAAGATTCAACGAAAACTAAGTCACTGCCCGGTAAGAAATCGTCACTGAAATTGTTTTCCAGTGATGACGCATGGGTTCGTATACCCACACAGCCCCTGTTGACTCAGAAAGTGTATAGGAAAACTCCATCAGTGCCCGCTCAGAAATCGTCACCGCAACTGTTTCCAGAGCTGTCACATGGATTCGACAGCGCGCACAATCCTGCAGCGTCATAAAGAGTCAACAAAAACAGGGTCGTATCCAACTCAGAAAGCGTTACCTAAATTGTTTCAAGAGATGATGCGTGCATGTGACATCGCACACAACCAACGTTGTCTCATAAAGAGTCAGCAAAGACTAAGTCGCTGCCCGGTAAGAAATCGTCAGCGAAATTATTTTCCATTGATCACGCATGGCTTCGTATACCCACACAGTCGTTGTTGACTCAGAAAGTGTACAGGAAAACTCTTTCAGTGGCCGCTCAGAAATCATCACTGCAACTGTTTCCAGAGCTGTCGCATGGATTCGATAGCGCGCACAATCCTGCAGCGTCATAAAGAGTCAACAAAAACAGGATCGTTCCAACTCAGAAAGCGTCACCTAAATTGTTTCAAGAGATGATGCATGCATGTGACATCGCACACAACCAACGTTGTCTCATAAAGAGTCAGCAAAAACTAAGTCGATGCCCGGTAAGAAATCGTCACCGAAATTGTTTTCCAGTGATCACGCATGGCTTCGTATACCCACACAGCCCCTGTTGACTCAGAAAGTGTAAAGGAAAACTCGGTCATTGCCCGCTCAGAAATCGTCACCGCTACTGTTTCCAGAGCTGTCAAATGGATTCGACACCGCGCACAGCCCTGCAGCCTCATAAAGAGTTAACAAAAACAGGGTCGTTTCCAACTCAAAAAGTGTCACCTAAATTGTTTCAAGAGATGATGCATGCATGTGACATCGCACACAACCAACGTTGTCTCATAAAGAGTCAGCGAAAACTAAGTCGCTGCCCGGTAAGAAATTGTCACCGAAATTGTTTTCTTGTGATCACGCATGGTTTCGTATACCCACACAGCCCCTGTTGACTCAGAAAGTGTAAAGGAAAACTCCGTCATTGCCCGCTCAGAAATCGTCACCGCGACTATTTGCAGAGTTGTCGCATGGATTCGACAGCGCGCACAGCCCCTGCAGCCTCATAAAGAGTAAAAAAAAAAACAGGGTCGCTTCCAACTCAGAAAGCGTCACCTAAATTGTTTCAAGAGATGGTGCATGCATGTGACATCGCACACAACAAACGTTGTCTCAGAAAGAGTCAGTGAAAACTAAATCGCTTCCCGGTAAGAAATCGTTACTGAAATTGTTTGCTAGTGATGACGCATGGGTTCGTATACCCACACAGCCCCTGTTGACTCTGAAAGTGTAAAGGAAAACTCTTTCAATGGCCGCTCAGAAATCATCACCGCAATTGTTTCCAGAGCTGTCGCATGGATTCGACAGCGCGCACAACCTGCAGCGTCATAAAGAGTCAACAAAAACAGGATCGTTCCAACTCAGAAAGCGTCACCTAAATTGTTACAAGAGATGATGCATGCATCTGACATCGCACACAACCAATGTTGTCTCAGAAAGAGTCGGCAAAACCTAAGTCGCTGCCCGGTAAGAAATCGTCACCGAAATTGTTTTCCAGTGATGACGCATGGCTTCGTATACCCACACAGCCCATGTTGACTCAGAAAGTGTACAGTAAAACTCCATCAGTGCTCGCTCAGAAATCGTCACCGCAACTGTTTCCAGAGCTGTTGCATGGATTCGACAGCGCGCACTGCCCCTGCAGCCTCATAAAGAGTCAACACAAACAAGGTCGTTTCCAACTCAGAAAGCATCACCTCAATTGTTTCAAGAGATGAAGCATGCATGTGACATCGCACACAACCACTGTTGTTTCAGAAAGAGTCAGCGAAAACTAAGTCGCTGCCCGGTAAGAAATCGTCACCGAAATTGTTTTCTAGTGATCACGCATTGGTTCCTATACCCACACAGCCCCTGTTGACTCAGAAAGTGTACATGAAAACTCCATCAGTGCCCGCTCAGAAATCGTCACCGCAACTGTTTTTTCCAGAGCTGTCGCATGGATTCGACAGTGCGCACAGCCCCTGCAGCCTCATAAAGAGTCAACAAAAACAGGGTCGTTTCCAACTCAGAAAGCGTCACCTAAATTGTTTCAAGAGATGATGCATGCTTGTGACATCGCACACAAGCAATGTTGTCTCCGAAAGAGTCAGCGAAAACTAAGTCGCTGCCCGGTAAGAAAACGTCAGCGAAATTGTTATCCAGTGATCACGCCTGGCTTCGTATACCCACACAGCCTCTGTTGACTCAGAAAGTGTACAGGAAAACTCCATCAGTGCCCACTCAGAAATCGTCACCGCAATTGTTTCCAGAGCTGTCGCATGGATTCGATAGCGCGCACAATCCTGCAGCGTGACAAAGAGTCAACAAAAACAGGGTCGTTTCCAACTCAGAAAGCGTCACCTAAATTGTTCCAAGAGATGATGCATGCATGTGAGATCGCACACAAGCCATATTGTCTCCGAAAGAGTGAGCGAAAACTAAGTCGCTGCCCGGTAAGAAATCGTCACCAAAATTGTTTTCCAGTGATCACGCATGGCTTCGTATACCCACAAAACCGCTGTTGACTCAGAAAGTGTATAGGAAAACTCCATCAGTGCCCGCTCAGAAATCGTCACCGCAACTGTTTCCAGAGCTCTCGCACGGATTTGACAGCGCGCACTGCCCCTGCAGCCTCATAAAGAGTCAACAAAAACAGGGTCGTTTCCAACTCAGAAAGCATCACCTCAATTGTTTCAAGAGATGAAGTATGGATGTGATCGCACACAACCACTGTTGTTTTAGAAAAGGTCAATGAAAACTAAGTCGCTGCCCGGTAAGAAATAGTCACCGAAATTGTTTTCCAGTGATGACGCATGGCTTTGTATACCCACACAGCCCCTGTTGACACAGAAAGTGTACAGGAAAACTCCATCAGTGCTCGCTCAAAAATCATCACCGCAACTGTTTCCAGAGCTGTGGCATGGATTCGACAGCGCGCACAGCCCCTGCAGCCTCATAAAAAGTCAACAAAAACAGGGTCGTTTCCAACTCAGAAAGCGTCACCTAAATTGTTTCAACAGATGATGCATGCATGTGACATCGCACACAACAAACGTTGTCTCAGAAAGAGTCAGCGAAAACTAAATCGCTTCCCGGTAAGAAATCGTGACTGAAATTGTTTGCTAGTGATGACGCATGGGTTCGTATACCCACACAGCCCCTGTTGACTCAGAAAGTGTAAAGGAAAACTCGGTCATTGCCCGCTCAGAAATCAGGACCACTACTGTTTTATCCAGAGCTGTCACATGGATTCGACAGCGCGCACAGCCCCTGCAGCCTCATAAAGAGTCAACAAAAACAAGGTCGTTTCCAACTCAAAAAGCGTCACCTAAATTGTTTCAAGAGATGATGCATGCATGTGACATCGCACACAAGCAATGTTGTCTCAGCAAGAGTCAGCGAAAACTAAGTCGCTGCCCGGTAAGAAATCGTCAGCGAAATTGTTTTCCAGTGATCACGCAAGGCTTCGTATACGCACACAGTCGTTGTTGACTCAGAAAGTGTACAGGAAACCTCCATCAGTGCCCGCTTAGAAATCGTCACCGCAACTGTTTCCAGAGCTGTCGTATGGATTCGACAGCGCGCACAGCCCCTACAGCGTCATAAAGACTCAACAAAAACAGGGTCGTTTCCAACTCATAAAGTTTCACCTCAATTGTTTCAAGAGATGAAGCATGGATTTGAGATCGCACACAACCAATGTTATCTCAGCAAGAGTCAGCGAAAACTAAGTCGCTGCTCGGTAAGAAATCGTCAGCGAAATTGTTTTCCATTGATCACGCATGGCTTCGTATACCGACACAGCCGCTGTTGACTCAGAAAGTGTACAGGAAAACTCCATCAGTGCCCGCTCAGAAATCGTCACCGCAACTGTTTCCAGAGCTGTCGTATGGATTCGACAACGCGCACAATCCTGCAGCCTCAAAAAGAGGCAACGAAAACAGGGTCGTTTCCAACTGAGAAAGCATCACCTAAATTGTTTCAAGAGATGATGCATGCATGTGACATCGCACACAAGCAATGTTGTCTCAGAAAGAGTCAGCGAAAACTAAGTCGCTGCCCGGTAAGAAATCGTGAGCGAAATTGTTTTCCAATGATCACGCATGGCTTCGTATACCCACACAGCCGCTGTTGACTCAGAAAGTGTACAGGAAAACTCCATCAGTGCCCGCTCAGAAATCGTCAACGCAACTGTTTCCAGAGCTGTCGTATGGATTCGACAGCGCGCACAATCCTGCAGCCTAAAAAAGAGTCAACAAAAACAGTGTCGATTCCAACTCAGAAAGCATCACCTAAATTGTTTCAAGAGATGATGCATGCATGTGACATCGCACACAAGCAATGTTGTCTCAGAAAGAGTCAGCGAAAACTAAGTCGCTACCCTGTAAGAAATCGTCAGCGAAATTGTTTTCCAGTGATCACGCATGGCTTCGTATACCCACACAGCCGTTGTTGACTCAGAAAGTGTACAGGAAAACTCCATCAGTGCCCGCTCAGAAATCGTCACCGCAACTGTTTCCAGAGCTGTCGTATGGATTCGACAGCGCGCATAGCCCTGCAGCCTTATAAAAAGTCAATAAAAACAGTGTCGTTTCCAACTCAGAAAGCATCACCTAAATTGTTTCAAGAGATGATGCATACATGTGACATCGCACACAAGCAATGTTGTCTCAGAAAGAGTCAGCGAAAACTAAGTCGCTGCCCTATAAGAAATCGTCAGCGACATTGTTTTCCAATGATAACGCATGGCTTCGTATACCCACACAGCCACTGTTGACTCAGAAAGTGTACACGAAAACTCCATCAGTGCCCGCTCAGAAATCGTCACCGCAACTGTTTCCAGAGCTGTCGTATGGATTCGACAGCGCGCATAGCCCTGCAGCCTCATAAAAAGTCAACAAAAACAGGGTCGTTTCCAACTCAGAAAGCATCACCTCAATTGTTTCAAGAGATGAAGCATGGATGTGAGATCGCACACAACCACTGTTGTTTCAGAAAGAGTCAGCGAAAACTAAGTCGCTGCCCGGTAAGAAATCCTCACCGAAATTGTTTTCCAGTGATCACTCATGGCTTCGTATACCCACACAGCCGCTGTTGACTCAGAAAGTGTAAAGGAAAACTCGGTCATTGCCCACTCAGAAATCGTCACCGCATCTGTTTCCAGAGCTGTCGCATGGATTCGACAGCGGGCACAGCCCCTGCAGCCTCATAAAGAGTCAACAAAAACAGGGTCGTTTCCAATTCAAAAAGCGTCACCTAAATTGTTTCAAGAGATGATGCATGCATGTGACATCGCACACAAGCAATGTTGTCTCAGAAAGAGTCAGCGAAAACAAAGTCGCTGCCCGGTAAGAAATCGTGAGCGAAATTGTTTCCCAGTGATCACGCATGGCTTCGTATACCGACACAGCCGCTGTTGACTCAGAAAGTGTACAGGAAAACTCCATCAGTGCCCGCTCAAAAATCGTCACCGCAACTGTTTCCAGAGCTGTCGTATGGATTCGACAACGCGCACAATCCTGCAGCCTCAAAAAGAGGCAACGAAAACAGGGTCGTTTCCAACTGAGAAAGCATCACCTAAATTGTTTCAAGAGATGATGCATGCATGTGACATCGCACACAAGCAATGTTGTCTCAGAAAGAGTCAGCGAAAACTAAGTCGCTGCCCGGTAAGAAATCGTGAGCGAAATTGTTTTCCAATGATCACGCATGGCTTCGTATACCCACACAGCCGCTGTTGACTCAGAAAGTGTACAGGAAAACTCCATCAGTGCCCGCTCAGAAATCGTCAACGCAACTGTTTCCAGAGCTGTCGTATGGATTCGACAGCGCGCACAATCCTGCAGCCTAAAAAAGAGTCAACAAAAACAGTGTCGATTCCAACTCAGAAAGCATCACCTAAATTGTTTCAAGAGATGATGCATGCATGTGACATCGCACACAAGCAATGTTGTCTCAGAAAGAGTCAGCGAAAACTAAGTCGCTACCCTGTAAGAAATCGTCAGCGAAATTGTTTTCCAGTGATCACGCATGGCTTCGTATACCCACACAGCCGTTGTTGACTCAGAAAGTGTACAGGAAAACTCCATCAGTGCCCGCTCAGAAATCGTCACCGCAACTGTTTCCAGAGCTGTCGTATGGATTCGACAGCGCGCATAGCCCTGCAGCCTTATAAAAAGTCAATAAAAACAGTGTCGTTTCCAACTCAGAAAGCATCACCTAAATTGTTTCAAGAGATGATGCATACATGTGACATCGCACACAAGCAATGTTGTCTCAGAAAGAGTCAGCGAAAACTAAGTCGCTGCCCTATAAGAAATCATCACCGAAATTGTTTTCCAGTGATCACGCATGGCTTCGTATACCCACACAGCCGCTATTGACTCAGAAAGTGTACAGGAAAAATCCATCAATGCCCGCTCAGAAATCGTCACCGCAACTGTTTCCAGAGCTGTCGTATGGATTCGACAGCGCGCATAGCCCTGCAGCCTCATAAAAAGTCAACAAAAACAGGGTCGTTTCCGACTCAAAAAGCATCACCTCAATTGTTTCAAGAGATGAAGCATGGATGTCAGATCGCACACAACCACTGTTGTTTCAGAAAGAGTCAGCGAAAACTAAGTCGCTGCCCGGGAAGAAATCATCACCGAAATTGTTTTCCAGTGATCACGCATTGCTTCGTATACCCACACAGCCGTTGTTGACTCAGAAAGTGTAAAGGAAAACTCGGTCATTGCCCGCTCAGATTTCGTCACCGCAACTGTTTCCAGAGTTGTCGCATGGATTTGACAGCGGGCACAGCCCCTGCAGCCTCATAAAGAGTCATCAAAAACAGGGTCGTTTCCAACTCAAAAAGCGTCACCTAAATTGTTTCAAGAGATGATGCATGCATGTGACATCGCACACAACCACTGTTGTTTCAGAAAGAGTCAGCGAAAACTAAGTCGCTGCCCGGTAAGAAATCGTCACCGAAATTTTTTTCCAGTGATCACGCATAGCTTTGGATACCCACACAGCCCTGTTGACTCAGAAAGTGTACAGGAAAACTCCATCAGTGACCGCTCAGAAATCGTCACCGCAACTGTTTTTTCCAGAGCTGTCGCATGGATTCGACAGTGCGCACAGCCCCTGCAGCCTCATAAAGAGTCAACAAAAACAGGGTCGTTTCCAACTCAGAAAGCGTCACCTAAATTGTTTCAAGAGATGATGCATGCTTGTGACATCGCACACAAGCAATGTTGTCTCCGAAAGAGTCAGCGAAAACTAAGTCGCTGCCCGGTAAGAAAACGTCAGCGAAATTGTTATCCAGTGATCACGCCTGGCTTCGTATACCCACACAGCCTCTGTTGACTCAGAAAGTGTACAGGAAAACTCCATCAGTGCCCACTCAGAAATCGTCACCGCAATTGTTTCTAGAGCTGTCGCATGGATTCGATAGCGCGCACAATCCTGCAGCGTGACAAAGAGTCAACAAAAACAGGGTCGTTTCCAACTCAGAAAGCGTCACCTAAATTGTTCCAAGAGATGATGCATGCATGTGAGATCGCACACAAGCCATATTGTCTCCGAAAGAGTGAGCGAAAACTAAGTCGCTGCCCGGTAAGAAATCGTCACCAAAATTGTTTTCCAGTGATCACGCATGGCTTCGTATACCCACACAGCCGCTGTTGACTCAGAAAGTGTAAAGGAAAACTCGGTCATTGCCCACTCAGAAATCGTCACCGCATCTGTTTCCAGAGCTGTCGCATGGATTCGACAGCGGGCACAGCCCCTGCAGCCTCATAAAGAGTCAACAAAAACAGGGTCGTTTCCAATTCAAAAAGCGTCACCTAAATTGTTTCAAGAGATGATGCATGCATGTGACATCGCACACAACCACTGTTGTTTCAGAAAGAGTCAGCGAAAACTAAGTCGCTGCCCGGGAAGAAATCATCACCGAAATTGTTTTCCAGTGATCACGCATGGCTTCGTATACCCACACAGCCGTTGTTGACTCAGAAAGTGTAAAGGAAAACTCGGTCATTGCCCGCTCAGATTTCGTCACCGCAACTGTTTCCAGAGTTGTCGCATGGATTTGACAGCGGGCACAGCCCCTGCAGCCTCATAAGGAGTCATCAAAAACAGGGTCGTTTCCAACTCAAAAAGCGTCACCTAAATTGTTTCAAGAGATGATGCATGCATGTGACATCGCACACAACCACTGTTGTTTCAGAAAGAGTCAGCGAAAACTAAGTCGCTGCCCGGTAAGAAATCGTCACCGAAATTTTTTTCCAGTGATCACGCATAGCTTTGGATACCCACACAGCCCTGTTGACTCAGAAAGTGTACAGGAAAACTCCATCAGTGACCGCTCAGAAATCGTCACCGCAACTGTTTTTTCCAGAGCTGTCGCATGGATTCGACAGTGCGCACAGCCCTGCAGCCTCATAAAGAGTCAACAAAAACAGGGTCGTTTCCAACTCAGAAAGCGTCACCTAAATTGTTTCAAGAGATGATGCATGCTTGTGACATCGCACACAAGCAATGTTGTCTCCGAAAGAGTCAGCGAAAACTAAGTCGCTGCCCGGTAAGAAAACGTCAGCGAAATTGTTATCCAGTGATCACGCCTGGCTTCGTATACCCACACAGCCTCTGTTGACTCAGAAAGTGTACAGGAAAACTCCATCAGTGCCCACTCAGAAATCGTCACCGCAATTGTTTCCAGAGCTGTCGCATGGATTCGATAGCGCGCACAATCCTGCAGCGTGACAAAGAGTCAACAAAAACAGGGTCGTTTCCAACTCAGAAAGCGTCACCTAAATTGTTCCAAGAGATGATGCATGCATGTGAGATCGCACACAAGCCATATTGTCTCCGAAAGAGTGAGCGAAAACTAAGTCGCTGCCCGGTAAGAAATTGTCACCAAAATTGTTTTCCAGTGATCACGCATGGCTTCGTATACCCACACAGCCGCTGTTGACTCAGAAAGTGTAAAGGAAAACTCGGTCATTGCCCACTCAGAAATCGTCACCGCATCTGTTTCCAGAGCTGTCGCATGGATTCGACAGCGGGCACAGCCCCTGCAGCCTCATAAAGAGTCAACAAAAACAAGGTCGTTTCCAACTCAAAAAGCGTCACCTAAATTGTTTCAAGAGATGATGCATGCATGTGACATCGCACACAAGCAATGTTGTCTCAGAAAGAGTCAGGGAAAACTAAGTCGTTGCCCCGTAAGAAATCATCACCGAAATTGTTTTCAAGTGATCACGCATGGCTTCGTATACCCACACAGCCGCTATTGACTCAGAAAGTGTACAGGAAAAATCCATCAATGCCCGCTCAGAAATCGTCACCGCAACTGTTTCCAGAGCTGTCGTATGGATTCGACAGCGCGCATAGCCCTGCAGCCTCATAAAAAGTCAACAAAAACAGGGTGGTTTCCGACTCAAAAAGCATCACCTCAATTGTTTCAAGAGATGAAGCATGGATGTCAGATCGCACACAACCACTGTTGTTTCAGAAAGAGTCAGCGAAAACTAAGTCGCTGCCCGGGAAGAAATCATCACCGAAATTGTTTTCCAGTGATCACGCATGGCTTCGTATACCCACACAGCCGTTGTTGACTCAGAAAGTGTAAAGGAAAACTCGGTCATTGCCCGCTCAGATTTCGTCACCGCAACTGTTTCCAGAGTTGTCGCATGGATTTGACAGCGGGCACAGCCCCTGCAGCCTCATAAAGAGTCATAAAAAACAGGGTCGTTTCCAACTCAAAAAGCGTCACCTAAATTGTTTCAAGAGATGATGCATGCATGTGACATCGCACACAACCACTGTTGTTTCAGAAAGAGTCAGCGAAAACTAAGTCGCTGCCCGGTAAGAAATCGTCACCGAAATTGTTTTCCAGTGATCACGCATAGCTTTGGATACCCACACAGCCCTGTTGACTCAGAAAGTGTACAGGAAAACTCCATCAGTGACCGCTCAGGAATCGTCACCGCAACTGTTTCCAGAGCTGTCGCATGGATTCGACAACGCGCACAGCCCCTGCAGCCTCATAAAGAGTCAACAAAAACAGTGTCGTTTCCAACTCAGAAAGCGTCACCTAAATTGCTTCAAGAGATGATGCATGCATGTGACATCGCACACAAGCAAAGTTGTCTTATAAAGAGTCAGCGAAAACAAAGTCGCTGCCCGGTAAGAAATCGTTAGCGAAATTGTTTTCCAGTGATCACGCATGGCTTCGTATACCCACACAGCCATTGTTGACTCAAAAAGTGTACAGGAAAACTCCATCAGTGCCCGCTCAGAAATGGTCACCGCAACTGTTTCCAGAGCTGTCGTATGGATCCGACAGCGCGCATAGCCCTGCTGCCTCATAAAGAGTCAACAAAAACAGGGTCGTTTCCAACTGAGAAACCATCACGTAAATTGTTTCAAGAGATGATGCATGCATATGACATCGCACACAAGCAATGTTGTCTCAAAAAGAGTCACCGAAAACTAAGTCGCTGCCCGGTAAGAAATCGTGACCGAAATTGTTTTCCAGTGATCACGCATGGCTTCGTATACCCACACAGCCGTTGTTGACTCAGAAAGTGTACAGGAAAAATCCATCAATGCCCGCTCAGAAATCGTCACCGCAACTGTTTCTAGAGCTGTCGTATGGATTCGACAACGCGCACAATCCTGCAGCCTCAAAAAGAGTCAACAAAAACAGGGTCGTTTCCAACTCAGAAAGCGTCACCTAAATTGTTTCAAGAGATGAAGCATGGATGTGAGATCGCACACAACCACTGTTGTTTCAGAAAGAGTCAGCGAAAACTAAGTCGCTGCCCGGTAAGAAATCGTCACTGAAATTGTTTTCCAGTGATCACGCATGGCTTCGTATACCCATACATCCGCTATTGACTCAGAAAGTGTACAGGAAAAATCCATCAATGCCCGCTCAGAAATCGTCACCGCAACTGTTTCCAGAGCTGTCGTATGGATTCGACAGCGCGCATAGCCCTGCAGCCTCATAAAAAGTCAACAAAAACAGGGTCGTTTCCAACTCAGAAAGCGTCACCTAAATTGTTTCAAGAGATGATGCATGCATGTGACATCGCACACAAGCAATGTTGTCTCAGAAAGAGTCAGGGAAAACTAAGTCGCTGCCCCGTAAGAAATCATCACCGAAATTGTTTTCCAGTGATGACGTATAGCTTTGTATACCCACACAGCCCCTGTTGACTAAAAAAGTGTGAAGGAAAACTCGGTCATTGCTTGCTCAGAAATTGTCACCGCGACTGTTTGCAGAGCTGTCGCATGGATTCGACAGCGCGCACAGCCCTGCAGCCTCATAAAGAGTCAACAAAAACAGGGTCGTTTCCAACTGAGAAAGCGTCACCTCAATTGTTTCAAGAGATGATGCATGGATGTCAGATCGCACACAACCACTGTTGTTTCAGAAAGAGTCAGCGAAAACTAAGTCGCTGCCCGGTAAGAAATCGTCACCGAAATTGTTTTGTAGTGATCACGCATGGCTTCGTATACCCACACACCCGCTGTTGGCTCAGAAAGTGTAAAGGAAAACTCGGTCATTTCCCGCTCAGATTTCGTCACCGCAACTGTTTCCAGAGTTGTCGCATGGATTCGACAGCGGGCACAGCCCCTGCAGCCTCATAAAGAGTCAACAAAAACAGGGTCGTTTCCAACTCAAAAAGCGTCATCTAAATTGTTTCAAGAGATGATGCATGCATGTGACATCGCACACAAGCAATGTTGTCTTAGAAAGAGTCAGCGAAAACTAAGTCGCTGCCCGGTAAGAAATCGTCACTGAAATTGTTTTCCAGTGATCAGGCATGGCTTCGTATACCCATACAGCCGCTATTGACTCAGAAAGTGTACAGGAAAAATCCATCAATGCCCGCTCAGAAATCGTCACCGCAACTGTTTCCAGAGCTGTCGCATGGATTCGACAGCGCGCACAGCCCCTGCAGCCTCATAAAGAGTCAACAAAAACAGTGTCGTTTCCGACTCAGAAAGCGTCACCTAAATTGCTTCAAGAGATGATGCATGCATGTGACATCGCACACAACCAAAGTTGTCTTATAAAGAGTCAGCGAAAACAAAGTCGCTGCCCGGTAAGAAATCGTTAGCGAAATTGTTTTCCAGTGATAACGCATGGCTTCGTATACCCACACAGCCCTTGTTGACTCAAAAAGTGTACAGGAAAACTCCATCAGTGCCCGCTCAGAAATGGTCACCGCAACTGTTTCCAGAGCTGTCGTATGGATTCCACAGCGCGCATAGCCCTGCTGCCTCATAAAGAGTCAACAAAAACAGGGTCGTTTCCAACTGAGAAACCGTCACGTAAATTGTTTCAAGAGATGATGCATGCATGTGACATTGCACACAAGCAATGTTGTCTCAGAAAGAGTCAGGGAAAACTAAATCGCTGCCCCGTAAGAAATCATCACCGAAATTGTTTTCCAGTGATGACGTATAGCTTTGTATACCCACACAGCCGCTGTTGACTCAGAAAGTGTAAAGGAAAACTCGGTCATTGCCCGCTCAGAAATCGTCACCGCAACTATTTCCAGAGCTGTCGCATGGATTCGACAGCGCGCACAGCCCCTGCAGCCTGATAAAGAGTCAACAAAAACAGGGTCATTTCCAACTCAGAAAGCGTCACCTAAATTGTTTCAAGAGATGAAGCATGGATGTGAGATCGCACACAACCACTGTTGTTTCAGAAAGAGTCAGCGAAAACTAAGTCGCTGCCCGGTAAGAAATCGTCACCGAAATTGTTTTCCAGTGATCACGCATGGCTTCGTATACCCACACAGCCGCTGTTGACTCGGAAAGTGTACAGGAAAACTCCATCAATGCCCGCTCAGAAATCGTCACCGCAACTGTTTCCAGAGCTGTCGTATGGATTCGACAACGCGCACAATCCTGCAGCCTCAAAAAGAGTCAACAATAACAGGGTCGTTTTGCAACTGAGAAAGCGTCACCTAAATTGTTTCAAGAGATGATGCCTGCATGTGACATCGCACACAAGCAATGTTGTCTCAGAAAGAGTCAGCGAAAACTAAGTCGCTGCCTTGTAAGAAATCGTGAGCGAAATTGTTTTCCAGTGATCACGCATGGCTTCGTATACCCACATAGCCGCTGTTGACTCAGAAAGTGTACAGGAAAACTCCATCAGTGCCCGCTCATAAATCGTCACCGCAACTGTTTCCAGAGCTGTCCTATGGATTCGATAGCGCGCATAGCCCTGCAGCCTCATAAAAAGTCAACAAAAACAGGGTCGTTTCCGACTGAAAAAGCATCACCTCAATTGTTTCAAGAGATGAAGAATGGATGTCAGATCGCACACAACCACTGTTGTTTCAGAAAGAGTCAGCGAAAACTAAGTCGCTGCCCGGTAAGAAATCGTCACCGAAATTTTTTTTCAGTGATCACGCATGGGTTCGTATACCCACACACCCGCTGTTGACTCAGAAAGTGTAAAGGAAAACTCGGTCATTGCCCGCTCAGATTTAGTCACCGCAACTGTTTCCACAGTTTTCGCATGGATTCGACAGCGGGCACAGCCCCTGCAGCCTCATAAAGAGTCAACAAAAACAGGGTCGTTTCCAACTCAAAAAGCGTCACCTAAATTGTTTCAAGAGATGATGCATGCATGTGACATCGCACACAAGCAATGTTGTCTTAGAAAGAGTCAGCGAAAACTAAGTTGCTGCCCAGTAAGAAATCGTGAGCGAAATTGTTTTCCAGTGATCACGCATGGCTTCGTATACCCACACAGTTGTTGTTGACTCAGAAAGTGTACAACTCAGAAAGCGTCACCTAAATTGTGTCAAGAGATGATGCATGCATGTGACATCGCACACAAGCAATGTTGTCTCAGAAAGAGTTAGCGAAAACTAAGTCGTTGCCCGGTAAGAAATCGTGAGCGAAATTGTTTTCCAGTGATCACGCATGGCTTCGTATACCCACACAGCCGCTGTTGACTCAGAAAGTGTACAGGAAAACGCCATCAGTGCCCGCTCAGAAATCGTCACCGCAACTGTTTTTAGAGCTGTCGCATGGATTCGACAACGCGCACAGCCCCTGCAGCCTCATAAAGAGTCAACAAATACAGGGTCGTTTCCAACTCAGTAAGCGTCACCTAAATTATTTCAAGAGATGATGCATGCATGTGACATCGCACACAAGCAATGTTGTCTCAGAAAGAGTCAGCGAAAACTAAGTCGCTGCCCGGTAAGAAATCATCACCGAAATTGTTTTCCAGTGATCACGCATGGCTTCGTATACCCACACAGCCGCTGTTGACTTAGAAAGTGTACAGGAAAACTCCATCAGTGCCCGCTCAGAAATCGTCACCGCAACTGTTTCTAGAGCTGTCGTATGGATTCGACGGCGCGCATAGCCCTGCAGCCTCATAAAGAGTCAACAAAAACAGGGTCGTTTCCATCTCTGAAAGCGTCACCTAAATTGTTTCAAGAGATGATGCATGCATGTGACATCGCACACAAGCAATGTTGTCTCAGAAAGAGTCAGCGAAAACTAAGTCGCTGCCCGGTAAGAAATCGTCACCGAAATTGTTTTCCAGTGATCACGCATGGCTTCGTATACCCACACACCCGCTGTTGACTCAGAAAGTGTAAAGGAAACCTCAGTCATTGCCCGCTCAGATTTAGTCACCGCAACTGTTTCCACAGTTGTCGCATGGATTCGACAGCGGGCACAGCCCCTGCAGCCTCATAAAGAGTCAACAAAAACAGGGTCGTTTCCAACTCAAAAAGCATCACCTAAATTGTTTCAAGAGATGATGCATGCATGTGACATCGCACACAAGCAATGTTGTCTTAGAAAGAGTCAGCGAAAACTAAGTTGCTGCCCAGTAAGAAATCGTGAGCGAAATTGTTTTCCAGTGATCACGCATGGCTTCGTATACCCACACAGTCGTTGTTGACTCAGAAAGTGTACAACTCAGAAAGCGTCACCTAAATTGTTTCAAGAGATGATGCATGCATGTGACATCGCACACAAGCAATGTTGTCTTAGAAAGAGTTAGCGAAAACTAAGTCGTTGCCCGGTAAGAAATCGTGAGCGACATTGTTTTCCAGTGATCACGCATGGCTTCGTATACCCACACAGCCGCTGTTGACTCAGAAAGTGTACAGGAAAACTCCATCAGTGCCCGCTCAGAAATCGTCACCGCAACTGTTTTTAGAGCTGTCGCATGGATTCGACAACGCGCACAGCCCCTGCAGCCTCATAAAGAGTCAACAAATACAGGGTCGTTTCCAACTCAGTAAGCGTCACCTAAATTATTTCAAGAGATGATGCATGCATGTGACATCGCACACAAGCAATGTTGTCTCAGAAAGAGTTAGCGAAAACTAAGTCGTTGCCCGGTAAGAAATCGTGAGCGAAATTGTTTTCCAGTGATCACGCATGGCTTCGTATACCCACACAGCCGCTGTTGACTCAGAAAGTGTACAGGAAAACTCCATCAGTGCCCGCTCAGAAATCGTCACCGCAACTGTTTCCAGAGCTGTCGTATGTATTCGACAGCGCGCATAGCCCTGCAGCCTCATAAAGAGTCAACAAAAACAGGGTCGTTTCCATCTCTGAAAGCGTCACCTAAATTGTTTCAAGAGATGATGCATGCATGTGACATCGCACACAAGCAATGTTGTCTCAGAAAGAGTCAGTGAAAACTAAGTCGCTGCCCGGTAAGAAATCGTTAGCGAAATTGTTTTCCAGTGATCACGCATGGCTTCGTATACCGACACAGTCGTTGTTGACTCAGAAAGTGTACAGGAAAACTCCATCAGTGCCCGCTCAGAAATCGTCACCGCAACTGTTTCTAGAGCTGTCGTATGGATTCGACAGCGCGCATAGCCCTGCAGCCTTCTAAAGAGTCAACAAAAAGAGGGTCGTTTCCAACTCAAAAAGCATGACCTCAATTGTTTCAAGAGATGAAGCATGGATGTGAGATCGCACACAACCACTGTTGTTTCAGAAAGAGTCAGCGAAACCTAAGTCGCTGGCCGGTAAGAAATCGTCACCGAAATTGTTTTCCAGTGATCACGCATGGCTTCGTATACCCACACAGCCCCTGTTGACTCAGAAAGTTTACAGGAAAACTCCATCAGTGCCCGCTCAGAAATCGTCACCGCAACTGTTTTTAGAGCTGTCGCATGGATTCAACAGCGCGCACAGCCCCTGCAGCGTCATAAAGAGTCAACAAAAACAGGGTCGTTTCCAACTCAGAAAGCGTCACCTAAATTGTTTCAAGAGATGATGCATGCATGTGACATCGCACACAAGCAATGTTGTCTCAGAAAGAGTCAGGGAAAACTAAATTGCTGCCCGGTAAGAAATCGTCACCGAAATTGTTTTCCAGTGATCACGCATGGCTTCGTATACCCACACAGCCGCTGTTGACTCAAAAAGTGTACAGGAAAACTCCATCAGTGCCCGCTCAGAAATCGTCACCGCAACTGTTTCCAGAGCTGTCGTATGGATTCGACAGCGCGCATAGCCCTGCAGCCTCATAAAGAGTCAACAAAAACAGGGTCGTTTCCATCTCTGAAAGCGTCACCTAAATTGTTTCAAGAGATGATGCATGCATGTGACATCGCACACAAGCAATGTTGTCTCAGAAAGAGTCAGCGAAAACTAAGACGCTGCCCGGTAAGAAATCGTCACCGAAATTGTTTTCCAGTGATCACGCATGGCTTCGTATACCCACACAGCCGCTGTTGACTTAGAAAGTGTATAGGAAAACTCCATCAGTGCCCGCTCAGAAATCGTCACCGCAACTGTTTCCAGAGCTGTCGTATGTATTCGACAGCGCGCATAGCCCTGCAGCCTCATAAAGAGTCAACAAAAACAGGGTCGTTTCCATCTCTGAAAGCGTCACCTAAATTGTTTCAAGAGATGATGCATGCATGTGACATCGCACACAAGCAATGTTGTCTCAGAAAGAGTCAGTGAAAACTAAGTCGCTGCCCGGTAAGAAATCGTTAGCGAAATTGTTTTCCAGTGATCACGCATGGCTTCGTATACCCACACAGTCGCTGTTGACTCAGAAAGTGTACAGGAAAACTCCATCAGTGCCCGCTCTGAAATCGTCATCGCAACTGTTTCCAGAGCTGTCGTATGTATTCGACAGCGCGCATAGCCCTGCAGCCTCATAAAGAGTCAACAAAAAGAGGGTCGTTTCCAACTCAAAAAGCATGACCTCAATTGTTTCAAGAGATGAAGCATGGATGTGAGATCGCACACAACCACTGTTGTTTCAGAAAGAGTCAGCGAAACCTAAATCGCTGGCCGGTAAGAAATCGTCACCGAAATTGTTTTCCAGTGATCACGCATGGCTTCGTATACCCACACAGCCCCTGTTGACTCAGAAAGTTTACAGGAAAACTCCATCAGTGCCCGCTCAGAAATCGTCACCACAACTGTTTCCAGAGCTGTCGCATGGATTCGACAGCGCGCACAGCCCCTGCAGCGTCATAAAGAGTCAACAAAAACAGGGTCGTTTCCAACTCAGAAAGCGTCACCTAAATTGTTTCAAGAGATGATGCATGGATGTGACATCGCACACAAGCAATGTTGTCTCAGAAAGAGTCAGCGAAAACTAAGTCGCTGCCCGGTAAGAAATCTTCACCGAAATTGTTTTCTAGTGATCATGCATGGCTTCATATACCCACACAGCCGCTGTTGACTAAGAAAGTGTACAGGAAAACTCCATCAGTGCCCGCTCAGAAATCGTCACCGCAACTGTTTCCAGAGCTGTCGTATGGATTCGACAGCGCGCATAGCCCTGCAGCCTCCTAAAGAGTCAACAAAAAGAGGGTCGTTTCCAACTCAGAAAGCATCACCTCAATTGTTTCAAGAGACGAAGCATGCATGTGACATCGCACACAACCACTGTTGTTTCAGAAAGAGTCAGCGAAAACTAAGTCGCTGCCCGGTAAGAAATCGTCACCGAAATTGTTTTCCAGTGATCACGCATCGCTTCGTATACCCACACAGCCCCTGTTGACTCAGAAAGTTTACAGGAAAACTCCATCAGTGCCCGCTCAGAAATCGTCACCGCAACTGTTTCCAGAGCTGTCGCATGGATTCGACAGCACGCACAGCCCCTGCAGCGTCATAAAGAGTCAACAAAAACAGGGTCGTTTCCAACTCAGAAAGCGTCACCTAAATTGTTTCAAGAGATGATGCATGGATGTGACATCGCACACAAGCAATGTTGTCTTAGAAAGAGTCAGCGAAAACTAAGTCGCTGCCCGGTAAGAAATCGTGAGCGAAATTGTTTTCCAGTGATCACGCATGGCTTCGTATACCCACACAACCGCTGTTGACTCAGAAAGTGTATAGGAAAACTCCATCAGTGCCCGCTCAGATATCATCACCGGAAGTGTTTCCAGAGCTGTCGCATGGATTCGACAACGCGCACAGCCCCTGCAGCCTCATAAAGAGTCAACAAATACAGGGTCGTTTCCAACTCAGTAAGCGTCACCTAAATTGTTTCAAGAGATGATGCATGCATGTGACATCGCACACAAGCAATGTTGTCTCAGAAAGAGTCAGCGAAAACTAAGTCGCTGCCCGGTAAGAAATCATCACCGAAATTGTTTTCCAGTGACCACGCATGGCTTCGTATACCCACACAGCCGCTGTTGACTCAAAAAGTGTACAGGAAAACTGCATCAGTGCCCGCTCAGAAATCGTCACCGCAACTGTTTCCAGAGCTGTCGTATGGATTCGACAGCGCGCATAGCCCTGCAGCCTCCTAAAGAGTCAACAAAAAGAGGGTCGTTTCCAACTCAGAAAGCATCACCTCAATTGTTTCAAGAGATGAAGCATGGATGTGAGATCGCACACAACCACTGTTGTTTCAGAAAGAGTCAGCGAAAACTAAGTCGCTGCCCGGTAAGAAATCGTCACCGAAATTGTTTTCCAGTGATCACGCATGGCTTCGTATACCCACACAGCCCCTGTTGACTCAGAAAGTTTACAGGAAAACTCCATCAGTGCCCGCTCAGAAATCGTCACCGAAACTGTTTCCAGAGCTGTCGCATGGATTCGACAGCGCGCACAGCCCTGCAGCGTCATAAAGAGTCAACAAAAACAGGGTCGTTTCCAACTCAGAAAGCGTCACCTAAATTGTTTCAAGAGATGATGCATGCATGTGACATCGCACACAAGCAATGTTGTCTCAGAAAGAGTCAGCGAAAACTAAGTCGCTGCCCGGTAAGAAATCGTGAGCGAAATTGTTTTCCAGTGATCACGCATGGCTTCGTATACCCATACAACCGCTGTTGACTCAGAAAGTGTACAGGAAAACTCCATCAGTGCCCGCTCAGAAATCGTCACCGGAAGTGTTTCCAGAGCTGTCCCATGGATTCGACAACGCGCACAGCCCCTGGAGCCTCATAAAGAGTTGTTGCGATGTCGCGGTCGCACAAATTAATTACCCTAGCTTAAAACACACAAGATAGTATAGAGCGAGCAAGGGGTCGATCCCACGAGGAAGTTTGAAGTTAGATTTTTATGTTGTACGTTATGTAATTGGGGGGGATTGATTTGAAATGATTTAAACTATGGCAGAAATTAAACTAGCAAACAAAATCAATTGAAACTGAAATATATCAAGAAAACAAACCTTGGTTGCAAGCACACATCCACCAACGGAAATTAGAACCGATCCTTGAAACGAAACTCCAGTTTATATTATGAATTTTATCTTTTCTTAATAGTGGTTAATTAACGGATCCGCCGTATAACTATCCCTAACCAACAAACAATCACAGTGTCCGCACTAATGATTTAATCCAATGGCAGCCTTAAGATCCAGATAAATTCATTAATCTTAACAACCAAGTTGTCAATTTGTGTTGCTATGATCGAATGTTCTCCCTAAGTTTAATAACGTAGTTCCGCTACAATTATCAAGCTTAGTTGCTTCACAAGTTTATATACCACAACTCCGGTTTTGATATCAAACTTAGCAATAGATTGTTCACAATAATAACTTAGAGTCCGCTCTAGCAATTAAGATAAACAATCATAGGAAATATGCATAGGAAAACAAACATACTCATTCATAACATAAACTGAAAATAAAAGGAAGAATAAATCTTACGGTTCTTGAAATCCGAAGGTTTGTTGTGTCCTTGCAACCAAGAAAACGAGCTTAGCCTTGCATACCTATTGAACAACTACTCCTAAAGATGAAAGAATACATAATTTCTGATTTGTAGAGAGGAGAGTTTGTGTTTCTTCCTTCTTCTTCTTCTTCTTCTTCTTCTACTTCTACTTCTTCTTTTTATTTTTCTTGCATTACATTTCCAAAAAGGTATGGATGTTAGCTTTTTAATGCCACTGGAATCACTTCATTTCGATCTCTGGAACTCACGCTCTGCACAAAATACCGACTGAACATCAAATCTGCCAATTACCTCCAATTTACTCCTTTTTGCATCTTTCATCCAAAAATGCCTTTAAAACATAAAACAAAGAATATCAAGGCATTTTATATAAATAACATATGCAAAACACTAGTTAAATGCGGGTGAAACTATCGAATAATATGGTTACATCAAATACCCCCACACTTAGCTCTTGCTCGTCCTCGAGAAAGGATAAATAAAATTAAATTGAAAATAACTATGATCAATTTCTTAATCTCCCATCAATGTCTAAGAGTACAAGCATTATAAACAAGAATACAATCATGAAGGATAAATAATATAATTCTCATGAATTTATTTACATGCAAACTTCAAAACTCAATCAATCGTCTGGATTTAAATGAAATCTATGCCATGCCAAAGTGATAGGTCCTCTCATTGATATACACTCCAACACTCATGTGTTTAGGGTTTATGTGTTTAAATCTCTCAAATTCAATCAAAGAGTATGTTCTACCATAAGCTTGCTTTTCAATCTCATCTCCATTAGCAACTTATTACAAGTATTACATGAATCAAAAGGTCTTATTTTCCGGTTGTAATAGGGCTGAGGTTAAGGTGAGGTAAAAGAAAGTAAAAGGAAAGGTTCAAACCAATGAAAGTAGAGCATTTTGAAAAATGATACTTCAAACAAGATATTCCATCAAAGCTCATAAATTTTTCATCTTTAATCACAAATGCTTAACTCCTTTTGATTTCAAGCTCTTTCAACATAAAACCTTAAGAACATAAAGGAATACTTTTTTTTTCTTTTTTTCTTTTTCTTTTTTTTTTTGGCAACTTTGCCCATTTTTTCATCAAGCATCACTTCTTTCTTTTCATATAATTTCCAACCATAATTCCATTAAATATTACAAGTATATGCTCTACTAATCCTTGGCCAGGGGAAAAGAAAAACATATATAAAGTTAAGGCTTATACATGGATAAAGCAAAAAAAAGATAACCAAGCTCAAAACGGTTTCACTAAGGATAATATGCTTTAGGTTGGCTTTTTGGCTTGAGGGGTTAAAATTCCTAATGCCTTTATCATCTTCATGTATATTTGTAATGGGATATAATCTCAATAAGATATGAAGCAAGTTCTAGAGATACTTATCATTGAAAGAATGCACACTCAAAGAATATAATTTTGAAGGCTCAAAAGCTTGCATTTGTATAACACTATAAAGTCAACATGGCATATTCTCAAAGTCAATCCCTAAACCAATTAAACCTTAAAATTTGCATGCATACTCCTTCATTTGATTTATATCTTCATCTATCTCAATTAATTCTCATACATAATACTCATATTCTCAAAAACCAATGGGAGTTAAAAAGATCAAAATTTGTGTTTTTTTTTTTAAGAACAACAAAGAAAATTAAAATAAGAAAACCAAAATTCTCTCAATACCCCCACACTTAAAACACAACATTGTCCTCAATGTTGAAATAAAAGCAAAGGAACATAAGAGAATGACAAAGATAAAGTAAAATACGAAAAATAAAAGATAAGGAAAAAGAAAGCAAATCTGATTTTTTTTTCTTTTTGTGCTGGGTTGCCTCCCAGTAAGCGCTTTTGTTTTATGTCATTGGCTCGACATATTGCATGCTCATTCTTCATAGATTGGTTCAGCTAACTCTGCAGAAGCGGTGAGTTCTGCCGTCCAACCTTCATAGAAAGGTTTCAAACGATGCCCATTGACTTTGAGTATGTTGTTAGTTTCTAAACTTGTAATTTCAACTGCACCATAAGGAAAAACATTAGAAACAACAAATGGTCCAATCCAATGAGAGCTTAACTTTCCAGGAAAAAGTTTCAAACGCGAATGATAAAGAAGGACTTTGTCTCCAACATGAAACTCCTTTCTTGTAAGCATTCGGTCATGAAGATTCTTAGTCTTTTCTTTGTAAATCCTTGCATTGTCGTAAGCATCATTTTGAATCTCTTCCACCGTAATTCCAATCTTTTTAGGCACCAAAAGGATAGGCGCCACCCATTCACTATCCGTGATGGGGTAAATGACTCCTGCATCATGAAGGACAATTTGCAAAGCTTGCAAATCCAATGTTGATTCATGCATGTTTTGGGGAACACATATATGCCTTTCCATCTCTTCTATCTTGTAAAATCATAGTCATTGCTCAAAGCCATGCTTAATCCATACTCATCATCAAAATCACAAACTGGCTGCACACACTTATCAACTTGGTCATAACATGTGATAGAATAAACATTGCTATAAGGATATGTCATTGCATCATGAAAATTAAATTCAATTTTTTCATCTCCTACCTCCATAGACAAGGTATCCTTACCACAATCAATCTTTGTGTTGGCAGTTTTCAAGAATGGTCTCCCAAACAATATAGGAGTGCTGGTTGATGAATCACAAGAATCATGTTCCATATCAAGAACATAAAAGTCACATGGAATAACCAAACTATCAATCTTGACTAGGACATCTTCTATCACACCAAGTGGGTAAACAAAACTACGATCCGCAAGTTGTATTACAATGCTAGTTTTATTCAAAGGCTCTAGACTAAGAGAATCATAAACATGTTTAGGCATAACACTAATGGATGCACCTAAATCACACAAGGCCCTTTTAAAACTAGCATTACCAATAACACATGGGATAGTAAACGCACCTGGGTCTTGTTGTTTCAAAGGCAGATTCTTTTGAACAACAGCAGATACAACTTCACCCATACTTACCGTTTCATGACCTTTCAGTTTGAAAGCTCTCTTGGTAGTACACAACTCCTTCAAGAATTTGGCATACTTGGGAATTTGCTTGATAGCATCAAGCAAAGGAATGTTCAGTTCCACTTTCTTGAAAACCTCTAAAATCTCTTTTTCTTTGTCCTCTTTCTTTGACCTAGAAGAACTCACGGGAAAGGGTGGAATTGTTGTAAAACTGGAATTCATTGAGTGAGGAGTTACCTTTGGAGTGTTGGTCTTTGTTTCAGTTTGTGGAGGAGAAGGATGATGTATCTTCTTTGTACTCAATTCAGTTTCTATCTCTTCTTCTTCCTCCATCTCAATTTGTTTTGACCTTTTCTCTTCAATTTCTTTCCCACTTCGCAACATGATCGCACTAACATGCTCTATTGGATTCAATGCTTGGGAGGGCAATTTTCCATTCATTTGTACTTCCAATTTTCCCACACTTAAAGCTACTTGCCCCATTTGCTTTTCCAAGTTGTGAATACTTGACCTTGTTTCCTGTTGAAAAGACATGACATTTTGTTGCAAGGTAACAGTATTAGAAGCCAAAGTTTTCATCATCTCACGAAGATCATCATTGGATGACGACCCCATAACATTGGAGTTTGTGAATGGAGGGGGTTGTCTTGCTTGATAATTCTGTTGGGGCTGAAATCCATTGGGATGGAATTGTCGGCCTTGATTGCCTTGTTGGGATGGGTTGCCGTAGCGTAAGTTGGGATGATCTCTCCATCCGGGATTGTACGTGTTGGAAAAGGGATCATATTTACGCTGGGATTGTCCGTTGAATGCTCCATCAATTGCATGAGCTTGTTCAATGTAATCTTCTTGCATTGTTGGGCATATATCCGAAGCATGCCCTTGTGAGGAGCATATGCTACAAACTTTCACCTGCTGCACATTTCCACAAGCCAAAGAACGCACAAGAGAAGTAAGATCATTAACTTTATTTTCAAGGTTAGAAATACTTACCTCATTTACTCGTTTGTTGGAGAAGTCTCCACGAGTGCCAAATTGTTTTGAGTTGGCTGCCATGTTTGAGATCAATTGGCGTGCAGCCTCAGGTGTCTTATCTACCAATGCGCCTCCACTTGCAGCATCAATGATACTACGGTCAGTAGGCATCAATCCTTCATAGAAATATTGAATGAGTAGCTGATCGGGTATTTGATGATGAGGGCATTGAATACACAATTGCTCAAATCTTTCCCAATACTCTGAAAGTGTCTCTCCATGAGATTGCCGAATCCCACATATTTCTTTCCTTATGTTGGCAACTCGAGATGCTGGGAAATACTTCTCAAGGAAAATCTTCTTCATGGCATTCCAAGTTCCAATAGATCCTGGGAGAATAGAGAAAAGCCATGCCTTTGCTGCCCCTTTTAAAGAGAAAGGGAAAGCTTTCAACTTAACTTGTTCTTCATCAACTCCATTCGGTTTCATGCCAACACAAACCATATGGAACTCCTTGAGATGAGTATGAGGATCTTCTCCTGCAAGACCATTGAATGTTGGTAACAAATGTATAAAACCAGATTTGAGCTCAAAGTTTATATTATTGTCAATGTTTATGCACAATGGTTGATTTTCCATGTTAGGAGCAGCAAGCTCCTTGAGTGTTTGTTGTCGTGCAACCGCCATGGTGTTGAGGTGAACTTCCTTTCTTAACCTGCGTAAAGTGCTTTCTATTTCAAGATCAACCTGCACTAGACTCTGATTAGTAGAACGGTTACTGGCATCAATCGCTAAGAAAACTCAAAAGAAAACAACCACACAAGAGATAAAAAAAAAAATGCAAATTATATGAAAATCCTATGCTAAAAAAAACTAAAACTACCTAAAAACCTTAGAAAACAGTGGAATTTGGCCTCGATAGGGTGGGGCTAGTGGTTTACCACTAGTCTTGTTCAGAACATCGTTTCACTTCAAAAACGAAGGTTAGAAACCTAATTCCACAAACAATTCTGTCTTCAACAATACCGCTGCGGCAAGTGAACAGTAACACCGCAAGCAAAAATTCAGTCTCTTTTTTTTTTTTTTTTTTCAGAAATGTAAATAACAATCACATAAACTAAAAATAACAGTACAAGCACAAGAATAAACTAAAATTACCTCCCCGGCAACGGCGCCAAAATTTGTTGCGATGTCGCGGTCGCACAAATTAATTACCCTAGCTTAAAACACACAAGATAGTATAGAGCAAGCAAGGGGTCGATCCCACGAGGAAGTTGAAGTTAGATTTTTATGTTGTACGTTATGTAATTGGGGGGATTGATTTGAAATGATTTAAACTATGGCAGAAATTAAACTAGCAAACAAAATCAATTGAAACTGAAATATATCAAGAAAACAAACCTTGGTTGCAAGCACACATCCACCAACGGAAATTAGAACCGATCCTTGAAACGAAACTCCAGTTTATATTATGAATTTTATCTTTTCTTAATAGTGGTTAATTAACGGATCCGCCGTATAACTATCCCTAACCAACAAACAATCACAGTGTCCGCACTAATGATTTAATCCAATGGCAGCCTTAAGATCCAGATAAATTCATTAATCTTAACAACCAAGTTGTCAATTTGTGTTGCTATGATCGAATGTTCTCCCTAAGTTTAATAACGTAGTTCCGCTACAATTATCAAGCTTAGTTGCTTCACAAGTTTATATACCACAACTCCGGTTTTGATATCAAACTTAGCAATAGATTGTTCACAATAATAACTTAGAGTCCGCTCTAGCAATTAAGATAAACAATCATAGGAAATATGCATAGGAAAACAAACATACTCATTCATAACATAAACTGAAAATAAAAGGAAGAATAAATCTTACGGTTCTTGAAATCCGAAGGTTTGTTGTGTCCTTGCAACCAAGAAAACGAGCTTAGCCTTGCATACCTATTGAACAACTACTCCTAAAGATGAAAGAATACATAATTTCTGATTTGTAGAGAGGAGAGTTTGTGTTTCTTCCTTCTTCTTCTTCTTCTTCTTCTTCTTCTACTTCTACTTCTTCTTTTTATTTTTCTTGCATTACATTTCCAAAAAGGTATGGATGTTAGCTTTTTAATGCCACTGGAATCACTTCATTTCGATCTCTGGAACTCACGCTCTGCACAAAATACCGACTGAACATCAAATCTGCCAATTACCTCCAATTTACTCCTTTTTGCATCTTTCATCCAAAAATGCCTTTAAAACATAAAACAAAGAATATCAAGGCATTTTATATAAATAACATATGCAAAACACTAGTTAAATGCGGGTGAAACTATCGAATAATATGGTTACATCAAGAGTCAACAAATACAGGGTCGTTTCCAACTCAGTAAGCGTCACCTAAATTGTTTCAAGAGATGATGCATGCATGTGACATCGCACACAAGCAATGTTGTCTCAGAAAGAGTCAGCGAAAACTAAGTCGCTGCCTGGTAAGAAATCGTCACCGAAATTGTTTTCCAGTGATCACGCGTGGCTTCGTATACCCACACAGCCGCTGTTGACTCAAAAAGTGTACAGGAAAACTCCATCAGTGCCCGCTCAGAAATCGTCACCGCAACTGTTTCCAGAGCTGTCGCATGGATTCGACAGCGCGCACAGCCCCTGCAGCCTCATAAAGAGTCAACAAAAACAGGGTCGTTTCCAACTCAAAAAGCGTCACCTAAATTGTTTGAAGAGATGATGCATGGATGTGACATCGCACACAAGCAATGTTGTCTCAGAAAGAGTCAGTGAAAACTAAGCCGCTGCCCGGTATGAAATCGTCACCGAAATTGTTTTCCAGTGATCACGCATGGCTTCGTATACCCACACAGCCGCTGTTGACTTAGAAAGTGTACAGGAAAACTCCATCAGTGCCCGCTCTGAAATCGTCACCGCAACTGTTTCCAGAGCTGTCGTATGTATTCGACAGCGCGCATAGCCCTGCAGCCTCATAAAGAGTCAACAAAAACAGGGTCGTTTCCATCTCTTAAAGCGTCACCTAAATTGTTTCAAGAGATGATGCATGCATGTGACATCGCACACAAGCAATGTTGTCTCAGAAAGAGTCAGTGAAAACTAAGTCGCTGCCCGGTAAGAAATCGTTAGCGAAATTGTTTTCCAGTGATCACGCATGGCTTCGTATACCCACACAGTCGTTGTTGACTCAGAAAGTGTACAGGAAAACTCCATCAGTGCCCGCTCAGAAATCGTCACCGCAACTGTTTCCAGAGCTGTCGTATGGATTTGACAGCGCGCATAGCCCTGCAGCCTTCTAAAGAGTCAACAAAAAGAGGGTCGTTTCCAACTCAAAAAGCATGACCTCAATTGTTTCAAGAGATGAAGCATGGATGTGAGATCGCACACAACCACTGTTGTTTCAGAAAGAGTCAGCGAAACCTAAGTCGCTGCCCGGTAAGAAATCGTCACCGAAATTGTTTTCCAGTGATCACGCATGGCTTCGTATACCCACACAGCCGCTGTTGACTTAGAAAGTGTACAGGAAAACTCCATCAGTGCCCGCTCAGAAATCGTCACCACAACTGTTTCCAGAGCTGTCGTATGTATTCGACAGCGCGCATAGCCCTGCAGCCTCATAAAGAGTCAACAAAAACAGGGTCGTTTCCCACTCAAAAAGCGTCACCTAAATTGTTTGAAGAGATGATGCATGGATGTGACATCGCACACAAGCAATGTTGTCTCAGAAAGAGTCAGTGAAAACTAAGCCGCTGCCCGGTATGAAATCGTCACCGAAATTGTTTTCCAGTGATCACGCATGGCTTCGTATACCCACACAGCCGCTGTTGACTTAGAAAGTGTACAGGAAAACTCCATCAGTGCCCGCTCAGAAATCGTCACCGCAACTGTTTTTAGAGCTGTCGCATGGATTCGACAGCGGGCACAGCCCCTGCAGCCTCATAAAGAGTCAACAAAAACAGGGTCGTTTCCAACTCAAAAAGCGTCACCTAAATTGTTTCAAGAGATGATGCATGCATGTGACATCGCACACAAGCAATTTTGTCTCAGAAAGAGTCATGGAAAACTAAGTCGCTGCCCCGTAAGAAATCATCACCGAAATTGTTTTTCCAGTGATGACGTATAGCTTTGTATACCCACACAGCCCCTGTTGACTAAAAAAGTGTAAAGCAAAACTCGGTCATTGCTCGCTCAGACATTTTCACCGCGACTGTTTGCAGAGCTGTCGCATGGATTCGACAGCGCGCACAGCCCTGCAGCCTCATAAAGAGTCAACAAAAACAGGGTCGTTTCCAACTCAGAAAGCGTCACCTAAATTGTTTCAAGAGATGATGCATGCATGTGACATCGCACACAAGCAATGTTGTCTCAGAAAGAGTTAGCGAAAACTAAGTCGTTGCCCGGTAAGAAATCGTGAGCGAAATTGTTTTCCAGTGATCACGCATGGCTTCGTATACCCACACAGCCGCTGTTGACTCAGAAAGTGTACAGGAAAACTCCATCAGTGCCCGCTCAGAAATCGTCACCGCAACTGTTTTTAGAGCTGTCGTGTGGATTCGACAGCGCGCACAGCCCCTGCAGCCTCATAAAGAGTCAACAAAAACAGGGTCGTTTCCAACTCAGAAAGCGTCACCTAAATTGTTTCAAGAGATGATGCATGCATGTGACATCGCACACAAGCAATGTTGTCTCAGAATGAGTCAGGGAAAACTAAATTGCTGCCCCGTAAGAAATCATCACCGAAATTGTTTTCCAGTGATGACGTATAGCTTTGTATACCCACACAGCCCCTGTTGACTAAAAAAGTGTACAGGAAAACTCCATCAGTGCCCGCTCAGAAATCGTCACAGCAACTGTTTTTAGAGCTGTCGCATGGATTCGACAGCGGGCACAGCCCCTGCAGCCTCATAAAGAGTCAACAAAAACAGGTTCGTTTCCAACTCAAAAAGCGTCACCTAAATTGTTTCAAGAGCTGATGCATGCATGTGACATCGCACACAAGCAATGTTGTCTTAGAAAGAGTCAGCGAAAACTAAGTCGCTGCCCGGTAAGAAATCTTCACCGAAATTGTTTTCTAGTGATCATGCATGGCTTCATATACCCACACAGCCGCTGTTGACTCAGAAAGTGTACAGGAAAACTCCATCAGTGCCCGCTCAGAAATCATCACCGCAACTGTTTCCAGAGCTGTCGTATGGATTCGACAGCGCGCATAGCCCTGCAGCCTCCTAAAGAGTCAACAAAAAGAGGGTCGTTTCCAACTCAGAAAGCATCACCTCAATTGTTTCAAGAGATGAAGCATGCATGTGACATCGCACACAACCACTGTTGTTTCAGAAAGAGTCAGCGAAAACTAAGTCGCTGCCTGGTAAGAAATCGTCACCGAAATTGTTTTCCAGTGATCACGCATGGCTTCGTATACCCACACAGCCCCTGTTGACTCAGAAAGTTTACAGGAAAACTCCATCAGTGCCCGCTCAGAAATCGTCACCGGAAGTGTTTCCAGAGCTGTCGCATGGATTCGACAACGCGCACAGCCCCTGCAGCCTCATAAAGAGTCAACAAATACAGGGTCGTTTCCAACTCAGTAAGCGTCACCTAAATTGTTTCAAGAGATGATGCATGCATGTGACATCGCACACAAGCAATGTTGTCTCAGAAAGAGTCAGCGAAAACTAAGTCGCTGCCCGGTAACAAATCGTTAGCGAAATTGTTTTCCAGTGATTACGCATGGCTTCGAATACCCACACAGTCGTTGTTGACTCAGAAAGTGTACAGGAAAACTCCATCAGTGCCCGCTCAGAAATCGTCACCGCAACTGTTTCCAGAGCTGTCGTATGGATTCGACAGCGCGCATAGCCCTGCAGCCTCCTAAAGAGTCAACAAAAAGAGGGTCGTTTCCAACTCAGAAAGCATCACCTCAATTGTTTCAAGAGATGAAGCATGGATGTGAGATCGCACACAACCACTGTTGTTTCAGAAAGAGTCAGCGAAAACTAAGTCGCTGCCCGGTAAGAAATCGTCACCGAAATTGTTTTCCAGTGATCACGCATGGCTTCGTATACCCACACAGCCCCTGTTGACTCAGAAAGTTTACAGGAAAACTCCATCAGTGCCCGCTCAGAAATCGTCACCGCAACTGTTTCCACAGCTGTCGCATGGATTCGACAGCGCGCACACCCCCTGCAGCGTCATAAAGAGACAACAAAAACAGGGTCGTTTCCAACTCAGAAAGCGTCACCTAAATTGTTTCAAGAGAGGATGCATGCATGTGACATCGCACACAAGCAATGTTGTCTCAGAAAGAGTCAGCGAAAACTAAGTCGCTGCCCGGTAAGAAATCGTGAGCGAAATTGTTTTCCAGTGATCACGCATGGCTTCGTATACCCACACAGTCGTTGTTGACTCAGAAAGTGTACAGGAAAACTCCATCAGTGCCCGCTCAGAAATCGTCACCGCAACTGTTTCCAGAGCTGTCGTATGGATTCGACAGCGCGCATAGCCCTGCAGCCTCATAAAGAGTCAACAAAAACAGGGTCGTTTCCATCTCTGAAAGCGTCACCTAAATTGTTTCAAGAGATGATGCATGCATGTGACATCGCACACAAGCAATGTTGTCTCAGAAAGAGTCAGTGAAAACTAAGTCGCTGCCCGGTAAGAAATCGTTAGCGAAATTGTTTTCCAGTGATCACGCATGGCTTCGTATACCCACACAGTCGTTGTTGACTCAGAAAGTGTACAGGAAAACTCCATCAGTGCCCGCTCAGAAATCGTCACCGCAACTGTTTCCAGAGCTGTCGTATGGATTCGACAGCGCGCATAGCCCTGCAGCCTTCTAAAGAGTCAACAAAAAGAGGGTCGTTTCCAACTCAAAAAGCATGACCTCAATTGTTTCAAGAGATGAAGCATGGATGTGAGATCGCACACAACCACTGTTGTTTCAGAAAGAGTCAGTGAAACCTAAGTCGCTGCCCGGTAAGAAATCGTCACCGAAATTGTTTTCCAGTGATCACGCATGGCTTCGTATACCCACACAGCCCCTGTTGACTCAGAAAGTGTACAGGAAAACTCCATCAGTGCCCGCTCAGAAATCGTCACCGCAACTCTTGCCAGAGCTGTTGCATGGATTCGACAGCGCGCACAACCCCTGCAGCGTCATAAAGAGTCAACAAAAACAGGGTCGTTTCCAACTCAGAAAGCGTCACCTAAATTGTTTCAAGAGATGATGCATGCATGTGACATGGCACGCAAGCAATGTTGTCTCAGCAAGAGTCAGCGAAAACTAAGTCGCTGCCCGGTAAGAAATCTTCACCGAAATTGTTTTCTAGTGATCATGCATGGCTTCATATACCCACACAGCCGCTGTTGACTCAGAATGTGTACAGGAAAACTGCCTCAGTGCCCGCACAGAAATCGTCACCGCAACTGTTTCCAGAGCTGTCGCATGGATTCGACAGCGCGCACAGCCCCTGCAGCCTCATAAAGAGTCAACAAAAACAGGGTCGTTTCCAACTCAAAAGCGTCACCTAAATTGTTTCAAGAGATGATGCATGGATGTGACATCGCACACAAGCAATGTTGTCTCAGAAAGAGTCAGGGAAAACTAAGTCGCTGCCCCGTAAGAAATCATCACCGAAATTGTTTTCCAGTGATGACGTATAGCTTTGTATACCCATACAGCCCCTGTTGACTAAAAAAGTGTAAAGGAAAACTCGGTCATTGCTCGCTCAGAAATTGTCACCGCGACTGTTTGCAGAGCTGTTGCATGGATTCGACAGCGCGCACAGCCCTGCAGCCTCATAAAGAGTCAACAAAAACAGGGTAATTTCCAAATCTGAAAGCGTCACCTAAATTGTTTCAAGAGATGATGCATGCATGTGACATCGCACACAAGCAATGTTGTCTCAGAAAGAGTTAGCGAAAACTAAGTCGCTGCCTGGTAAGAAATCGTGAGCGAAATTGTTTTCCAGTGATCACGCATGGCTTCATATACCCACACAGCCGCTGTTGACTCAGAAAGTGTACAGGAAAACTCCATCACTGCCCGCTCAGAAATCGTCACCGCAACTGTTTTTAGAGCTGTCGCGTTGATTCGACAGCAGGCACAGCCCCTGCAGCCTCATAAAGAGTCAACAAAAACAGGGTCGTTTCCAACTCAAAAAGCGTCACCTAAATTGTTTCAAGAGATGATGCATGCATGTGACATCGCACACAAGCAATGTTGTCTCAGAAAGAGTCAGGGAAAACTAAGTCGCTGCCCCGTAAGAAATCATCACCAAAATTGTTTTCCAGTGATGACGTCTAGCTTTGTATACCCACACAGCCCCTGTTGACTAAAAAAGTGTAAAGGAAAACTCGGTCATTGCTCGCTCAGAAATTGTCACCATGACTGTTTGCAGAGCTGTCGCATGGATTCGACAGCGCACACCAGCCGTGCAGCCTCATAAAGAGTCAACAAAAACAGGGTCGTTTCCAATCAGAAAGCGTCACCTAAATTGTTTCAAGAGATGATGCATGCATGTGACATCGCACACAAGCAATGTTTGTCTTAGAAAGAGTCAGCGAAATCTAAGTCGCTGCGGGTAAGAAATCTCAGCGAATTGTTTTCCAGTGATCACGCATGGCTTCGTATACCCCACGCCTCTGTTGACTCAGAAAGTGTACAGGAAAACTCCATCAGTGCCAGCTCAGAAATCGTCACCGGAAGTGTTTCCAGAGCTGTCGCATGGATTCGACAGCGCGCACAGCCCCTGCAACCTCATAAAGAGTCAACAAAAACAGGGTCGTTTCCAACTCAGAAAGCGTCACCTAAATTGTTTCAAGAGATGATGCATGCATGTGACATCGCACACAAGCAATGTTGTCTCAGAAAGAGTCAGGGAAAACTAAGTCGCTGCCACGTAAGAAATCATCACCGAAATTGTATTCCAGTGATGACGTCTAGCTTTGTATACCCACACAGCCCCTGTTGACTCAAAAAGTGTAAAGGAAAACTCGGTCATTGCTGGCTCAGAAATTGTCACCGTGACTGTTTGCAGAGCTGTCGCATGGATTCGACAGCGCGCACAGCCCTGCAGCCTCATAAAGTGTCAACAAAAACAGGGTCGTTTCCAACTCAGAAAGCGTCACATAAATTGTTTCAAGAGATGATGCATGCATGTGACATCGCACACAAGCAATGTTGTCTCAGAAAGAGTCAGCGAAAACTAAGTCGCTGCCCGGTAAGAAATCGTGAGCGAAATTGTTTTCCAGTGATCACGCATGGCTTCGTATACCCACACAGCCGCTGTTGACTCAGAAAGTGTACAGGAAAACTCCATCAGTGCCCGATCAGAAATCGTCACCGCAATTGTTTCCAGAGCTGTCGCATGGATTCGACAGCGCGCACAGCCCCTGCAGCCTCATAAAGAGTCAACAAAAACAGGGTCGTTTCCAACTCAGAAGCGTCACCTAAATTGTTTCAAGAGATGATGCATGCATGTGACATCGCACACAAGCAATGTTGTCTCAGAAAGAGTCAGCGAAAACTAAGTCGCTGCCCGGTAAGAAATCGTGAGCGAAATTGTTTTCCAGTGATCACGCATGGCTTCGTATACCCACACAGCCGCTGTTGACTCAGAAAGTGTACAGGAAAACTCCATCAGTGCCAGCTCAGAAATCGTCACCGGAAGTGTTTCCAGAGCTGTCGCATGGATTCGACAGCGCGCACAGCCCCTGCAGCCTCATAAAGAGTCAACAAAAACAGGGTCGTTTCCAACTCAGAAAGCGTCACCTAAATTGTTTCAAGAGATGATGCATGCATGTGACATCGCACACAAGCAATGTTGTCTCAGAAAGAGTCAGGGAAAACTAAGTCGCCGCCCCGTAAGAAATCATCACCGAAATTGTTTTCCAGTGATGACGCCTAGCTTTGTATACCCACACAGCCCTTGTTGACTCAAAAAGTGTAAAGGAAAACTCGGTCATTGCTGGCTCAGAAATTGTCACCGTGACTGTTTGCAGAGCTGTCGCATGGATTCGACAGCGCGCACAGCCCTGCAGCCTCATAAAGTGTCAACAAAAACAGGGTCGTTTCCAACTCAGAAAGCGTCACATAAATTGTTTCAAGAGATGATGCATGCATGTGACATCGCACACAAGCAATGTTGTCTCAGAAAGAGTCAGGGAAAACTAAGTCGCTGCCCCGTAAGAAATCATCACCAAAATTGTTTTCCAGTGATGACGTCTAGCTTTGTATACCCACACAGCCCCTGTTGACTAAAAAAGTGTAAAGGAAAACTCGGTCATTGCTCGCTCAAAAATTGTCACCATGACTGTTTGCAGAGCTGTCGCATGGATTCGACAGCGCGCACAGCCCGTGCAGCCTCATAAAGAGTCAACAAAAACAGGGTCGTTTCCAACTCAGAAAGCGTCACCTAAATTGTTTCAAGAGATGATGCATGCATGTGACATCGCACACAAGCAATGTTGTCTTAGAAAGAGTCAGCGAAATCTAAGTCGCTGCCGGGTAAGAAATCTTCAGCGAAATTGTTTTCCAGTGATCACGCATGGCTTCGTATACCCACACAGCCTCTGTTGACTCAGAAAGTGTACAGGAAAACTCCATCAGTGCCAGCTCAGAAATCGTCACCGGAAGTGTTTCCAGAGCTGTCGCATGGATTCGACAGAGCGCACAGCCCCTGCAACCTCATAAAGAGTCAACAAAAACAGGGTCGTTTCCAACTCAGAAAGCGTCACCTAAATTGTTTCAAGAGATGATGCATGCATGTGACATCGCACACAAGCAATGTTGTCTCAGAAAGAGTCAGGGAAAACTAAGTCGCTGCCACGTAAGAAATCATCACCGAAATTGTATTCCAGTGATGACGTCTAGCTTTGTATACCCACACAGCCCCTGTTGACTCAAAAAGTGTAAAGGAAAACTCGGTCATTGCTGGCTCAGAAATTGTCACCGTGACTGTTTGCAGAGCTGTCGCATGGATTCGACAGCGCGCACAGCCCTGCAGCCTCATAAAGTGTCAACAAAAACAGGGTCGTTTCCAACTTAGAAAGCGTCACATAAATTGTTTCAAGAGATGATGCATGCATGTGACATCGCACACAAGCAATGTTGTCTCAGAAAGAGTCAGCGAAAACTAAGTCGCTGCCCGGTAAGAAATCGTGAGCGAAATTGTTTTCCAGTGATCACGCATGGCTTCGTATACCCACACAGCCGCTGTTGACTCAGAAAGTGTACAGGAAAACTCCATCAGTGCCCGCTCAGAAATCGTCACCGCAATTGTTTCCAGAGCTGTCGCATGGATTCGACAGCGCGCACAGCCCCTGCAGCCTCATAAAGAGTCAACAAAAACAGGGTCGTTTCCAACTCAGAAAGCGTCACCTAAATTGTTTCAAGAGATGATGCATGCATGTGACATCGCACACAAGCAATGTTGTCTCAGAAAGAGTCAGCGAAAACTAAGTCGCTGCCCGGTAAGAAATCGTGAGCGAAATTGTTTTCCAGTGATCACGCATGGCTTCGTATACCCACACAGCCGCTGTTGACTCAGAAAGTGTACAGGAAAACTCCATCAGTGCCAGCTCAGAAATCGTCACCGGAAGTGTTTCCAAAGCTGTCGCATGGATTCGACAGCGCGCACAGCCCCTGCAGCCTCATAAAGAGTCAACAAAAACAGGGTCGTTTCCAACTCAGAAAGCGTCACCTAAATTGTTTCAAGAGATGATGCATGCATGTGACATCGCACACAAGCAATGTTGTCTCAGAAAGAGTCAGGGAAAACTAAGTCGCCGCCCCGTAAGAAATCATCACCGAAATTGTTTTCCAGTGATGACGCCTAGCTTTGTATACCCACACAGCCCTTGTTGACTCAAAAAGTGTAAGGAAAACTCCAGGTCATTGCTGGCTCAGAAATTGTCACCGGAGTTTTGCAGAGCTGTCGCATGGATTCGACAGCGCGCACAGCCCTGCAGCCTCATAAAGTGTCAACAAAAACAGGGTCGTTTCCAACTCAGAAAGCGTCACCTAAATTGTTTCAAGAGATGATGCATGCATGTGACATCGCACACAAGCAATGTTGTCTCAGAAAGGTCAGGGAAAACTAAGTCGCTGCCCCGTAAGAAATCATCACCAAAATTGTTTTCCAGTGATGACGTCTAGCTTTGTATACCCACACAGCCCCTGTTGACTAAAAAAGTGTAAAGGAAA
>JANKYH010000971.1:0-55249 GCA_027475595.1 Populus davidiana x Populus alba var. pyramidalis
TAATACATATAAATTATAGAAATTACAAATCCGCAATACCATTGATAAAACTTAAAATGGACCCATTAAACAAGCTATTAATTATTTCAAAACAACATATGTAATTCAGTAATTCCATATAAATTGTTGTGCTGAGAAGAGGGAGATTTTTTTTGGGGGGGCTGGTTGTTTGCAGATGGGGAGAGTTGGGATGAGGAAGAAGAAGGAGAAAAGGGGAGGAGAGGGTCGGCAAAGTAGGCATATATTAACTTTTTTCGATGGTTTCACTGACGGACGTATTCCGTCAGTAAGTCCGTCGATTATTCTAATGGAAAAAATGACATGTCACCGTACGGATCTGTCATTTTGAATCCCTCGGTAATTCTATTGGCATTTTAAACGGTGAATCAGTCATGTCACTATACGGAGCTGCCATTTTGAATCCCTCGGCGATTCTGTTGGAAAAAATTACCCGCAAAAACCTCCACGTCAGTGAACCGTCTTTTTTTTTTTAATTCTGAACATTCCATCTGTAATTCAGTCGGTAACTACCAACCGAATGTTTCTATCGGTATATGCCGACGAAATTACAAACAAAAAAAATCCGTTGGTAAGTTCGACCTCAAATTACCGACAAAAATATTTCGTTGGTAAATCCGTTAATATTAAGCGAATTTCTAGTAGTCATTTAAATCATTTTTACCAAACATCTTTATAACTTGAAGTTATTTTAATTTTTTTTCATAAGTTATTTTTGAAAAATAATTTTTGGATTATGACATAAAACAAAAAAATATATATATAATTTAAAAATCTTAGCAAACAGACTTTTAATTTACGACACAGAACAAAATGTTTACAAAAAATATATATATATAGCATGGAGAGAGATAAGCAAGAGGAGGTTGGCGCTGCGCTAAGCAAATAAAAACAGCTTTTACATCCAACAAAACAACGTGAAAAAAATAAAAAATCTCTGAGTAGCATTTTCCTACAACTTGTGTTCGGGTTCTAGGGTTTAAAATCCGTCATTATTAACAAATGAATGCTAAGGGTGGCCGCTTCAAATTACCTTTTAAATTGTATTTGATTTTAAAAAAATATTAAATTGATGTTGTTAATTTAATTTTTTAGGTATTTTTTTTAATGATTTTGAAGTATTTTTTTAAAATAAAAAAAATTATTTTAATATATTTTTAATTGAAAAACACTCTTGTAAAAACATGCTATATCACATTACCAAATATACACTAAGATAGCTTTTATAGTTGCGATTTAAAAAAATAGATTTAAGAAAAACATTTTTAGCTGTATTTTTTAAAATATATATATGTTTGGTTAAAAATATTGTGATATAAATTTTTACATGTAAAATAAATATACATAAATAAAAGAACAAATTATTTTATCTTCCAACCATTATTAATGAGGTATAATAAAAAAACATAAGTTATTTAGTAACATATGGCTAACAGTCTTTAAGACTTGACATCATTTCAACAATATAAAAAGGATAATTACCTTTATGAACTCTATGGATAATAACATTTTCATAAATTCAATATCAGAGCAAAATTAAAGATTTTAGAAGAAGATTTGAAGATTGAACTTCTGAATATAGAGCTCTAATCAGCCACAATAACAAGCTCATCATTTGATGATATCTTCACTAGTAGAGAAACCTCCAATACAGGCATGAGGTTGTAGGGAGTCAATTGAACGGACAAAGCAAAGAACAAGTAATGTGTTGTCAAGAAAACACCAAGCGGTTAATAATTGAGCAGTTTCAAAAACACACTGTTTGATTGCAGGAAAACATTGTAAATTTTGGGACCATTATTCCACTTTTAGGGCCTCCAAAAAAATAAATCATCATCATAACTAAGAAAAAAAGCTTCATAAAATGCAAAACTTTCCCTTTATTTTCCTACTCATTTTTCTCAGGATTCAAACACAAATATTCCTTCTGCTTTAATCGGTGGTTAATTATTTATTCAACAGAACAATAGCTACTTCCAATTATTTCAGCTACTTTCCCTCAATTTTCCAGGTAAACAAGAGGAGCTAAATTTATTCCCAGCCTAAACGTCAAGAATTTCAGTAGAGCAAAAGAAGAGATTATCACTTCACCATAAATAACTAGTCAGCACCTGTAAAAACCGAGTCCATGAAAGAAGAAGACTAATGGATTGAAATCAATCAACAGAACAATAGCTTTCTATTTGCTTTAGACCAAAATTTAAATGGCCAAAAAATACTCCCAAAGGCCTAACTGCTATGGGTCCAAGCGCTGCCTTGAACCATATACCTTGTTGGGCATGCACCCCAATATTTTTTAATGAGCTCCAGTGTGCCGTCTCAAGCAAGGTTGTTAAAATCACGAGTTGACTCTTAAAATCTTATGATTTTAAGAGTCAACATGTATAAAACGTGTCAAATCGGGTTAAAACTCAAAATCGGTCAAACTCGGTCAAAATCGGTCAAACTCGATTAAAATCGGTAAAATCGGTCAAACTCGGTTACAATCGGTAAAATCGGACCAATTTAACGAGTTTGACCGATTTTGACTGATTTCGAGTTTTAACCTGCAAAAGTTAAAAAATTTACTACCTTCTTGTTCGAGTCCCCTGGCACGTCACTATATAGTCCCCATTCCTCAGTCTTCCCTTTCCTCGTTGCTCCAAGTCTTAAATTTTCAATCTTAGCAGACTAACACCAGCATTAGAGGATCTTGGGTATGGGAAAGCCTTCTACTATATTTTAGGTTGGAAAGGCATGATCGAAGGATTGAAACCATGGGAAGATAGAGGCAGATGGTGATGAATCAAAAGAGTAAAATAAGATATATGAATATTTATATAGAGAGAAATACTGTGTTTTAGACTAATCATTTGTTAACTTTAAAGAGAGACGACAAAGACTCAGAGAGAACTTGAAATACATGTCTTGTTTGGGGGGGTATTTGGACATTATTTCTAGGAATTGTTACTAACATAAAAAAAGTGGAAGGTGAGGTGGCATGAGATTAAATTGATATCATTTTGTATGTTTTCATTCTTGTTGTCACGGGTTCACTATATTGGTCTTTATTATATTTTTTTTGAAGTTGGTGATATACCTTATAATGTTGTATCATCTCACTAGTTGCCTGCAGTGTGTTTCAAGATCAATCCTCTAGAAAATGTTCTAAAACTCTATCAATAAAACATAGTTGTTCAATCTTATTTTTTTTCTTTTCATATTTTTAAGTTATTTAAACCATAAATGAAATTTTATTTGAATTATATATTTCAAGGTATTTGGATACTTGTATTGTTTATTTCATTTTTATTTTAATTGTGTTATATTATTATTTACTGTTTGACTAAAATTGTCAATATATAATTAGTTAAAATATTATTCTTACAATTTTACAATTTTACGATTCGAGTTTACGATCCAAGTTTATATTGTATATTTCGTGTCGTGTCAAAAAAGCGTTTTTGACAACCTTGGTCTCAAGTCTAATGTGATTGGATCCAGACAATAGACAATACACGTGAATCTATTTTTTACTTTTAATGGGTTTAAATAACTCACTAAAAAATTTTCAAGATCCATACAGATTCTTTTATATTTTATATTAATTTAACATGTATTATTTTAAATGAAATATAACTCAAAATATCACAAGATAAAATTACTTTTCAATCCCTCCTCTCTTCAAAAGTACAAGACATATAAACTATAAATACCACATGAATCCTCAAAGTTCAAGGTTTATAATCTTTTTATTTTTAACTTTTTTAACATATATATTTTTAAACTTTATCTCTTCAAAATATCATTATATTTTCTCTCTTTACATGGATTCTTAAGGATTTAAAAGTGCTTAGTCGTGATTTTAACCAGTATAGACATAAAAAAAGATGGGAACACCATCTTCACAAGCAGCAAACATAAATAGTAAATAGATATATATCTTTAGTGTTTTTAAGAAAAAAAAATCACAAAAACAAAAAAATAATTGCTTTATCCCCCGGCCCAAAGGAAAGGTCTTTCAATTCAATAAAATATGTCATAACCCATTTTTTTACCCTTTTATTTAATTGTTTTGTTATTTATTTATTTATTAATTTTTTACAATATTTCCTAAAAAAATTATAAAAAACAAATAAAAAGTAAAATAAATGAAGAATGAATTAAAACGTGGGTTACGGCAACATGATTGGCATTTTTGAATTTAATTAAACTTTAGATTAACCAAATCAAGAGCTTAATTGGAAAAATTGATAAATTTTGGGATTTAATTAAGCTTTGAATTAGTTTAATCACATCAAGGGTTCAATTAGAGAATTGATAAGTTTTGAAACTTAATTGAGCTTGGAATTAATTTTATTAATGAAATCAGGGACTTAATTGAAGAAATATCAAAGTTTGGGGTTAATTGGGGGCATAATCGCAATAGATTAAAGTCTAAGGACTAACTTGTAAAAGGCATCAAAATGCAGGGGTCCAATTACAATTTAACTAGGGGCTTAATTACAAAACTTCAAGGGCCAAAATGCATATAGCTGTGAATACCAAAACGATTTCGTTTCCAGTTACTGTTCAGCTTCCTCACCGACCGAAACGGACGCCCACCGCCGCACAACCATTACTTATGCAATTATCACACTTTATGGTTGGAAGAAATAACATTGTTTTCTCTGGCTATAAAAGCCAAAGAACAACTGAGCACAAGGGGACGAAAAAACAGAGCAAAAAAAACGAGAAAAAAGAAGGAAAAAAAAACAAAATAGAAAAAAGGAAGGAGAGAAGGTCAAGGAGAGCAAGAAATAGGGTGCTCTGCTTTATCTCCGTCTCTAGAGTGCAAGCAAATAAAAAACAGAGGAGCTGCCGGCGTTGATCAGTTCGGTTGTTCGTCTCCAACTTCACCACACCAAGTCAGTAGCAGCCAAAGAAGCAAAGCCAAAAGAACATAAAATAGGTAAGCCAGTTTTTCCTTTCGTTTTTCTCTGCCTCATTTTGAGAGGAGCATTGCACTGTGCGAAGGTAAGTTAATTACCTTCGCATTGTGCATGCACGCATGGAGATACTACACGCTTGCCTCTTGTTGGTTTGGTCCAGCCGAGCTGGCGGGGTCAAGCTCAGCCCACATGGATTGAGCTGTACCCAACTCCAAAAACATAAAATAAAATAAAAATAAAAAAATAAAAATTATGTGTTTCTTTTAAAAAATAAATAAATAAATGTATCTTATCAATTTATTTTCTGATATCAAAATTAGGAATAAAAACATATATACTGATTGTTTTTTAACTATGAATTTTTACCAATATCAGAATAGAAATTATTCGTAGATGAGTTTTTACCAATACTAGAGTTGAAATTATTCATAGTTGAGTAATTACCAACATTAGAATTGAAATTACCCAGAATTGAATATTTACCAACACTAATAAATCTAATTCTAAAATTAATTTGGAGTAATGAATGTTGGTTGAGGTTATTTTCGTTTTGTTATTTGTAACCCAAATTACCTAATGAGCATTTATTATGTAGGGGTGTGGGTGCTTTTTTTTACTCAACTTTTTATCTTATTTATGATGTAATAATCAAATGCTTTAAAAACAAATTAGAAATCAAATGAAAAAAATGGTTATGTAGGTTATATTTGGTTAGTATTCATCAAAGGACGCGAGATAGAAATATATTTGATTAAAAAATATAAATATAAATATAAAAAATAAATATATTTTTCTGATAATTTAGAAATAAATTTTAGTTAAATTAAATTTGATTAAAATAAATAAATAAATAAATATACAAATTAATTTAAGTTGTTTTTTTTTTTTACTTTTTACTCAAGAAAAAATTATATCATAAGTTAAAATTTTAAAATTTTATTTTTTTTATTAAAGTAAAGTTTTGACTCAATTTTATAACAAATCTTGATTTAAGTCAAAATTTAGATTATATTTGGTAGACTAGAATTAACTTTTGATTTAAATCAAAGCTTGTTATGAAGTCAAGTCAAAATTTTGATTTAATAAAAAAGTTCATATTTTTAACTATAACTTACATTACATTTTTTCTTAAAAAAAAAAGTTACATTTTTATCAATCATGTTTCTAAATTAAATAGAAAAATTTAATCAAATAGAAAAATGAAGTTTGTGTACATTATAACCCTGCCTCTGTACTCCACGTAGAGCAACAGATACGTACATAACTCCATGAGACACTTGTTCCTCAATTCCTGTTTGCCATGCATGATGATTCACAAGGTTCTTTTTTTTTTGGTTTTCGGTGGAGAAGGTGCTTAAATGGAGACATCATCCTGTTATAGGCCTCTTGCATTGGGTTCCTATTTTGGTTTAATTTTAGGCCTCTTGACTGATGATGTTGGATTTAGCTTTTTTTCAACAATAAAATTGTGTCTATTAAATAAAAAATGATTTATTTTTTAAATAAAATAATACTATATTAAGTATAAAAAATGAACTCTTTGCTTTTTAAAACTCTATTATTTTATTTTTCTTCAATTAATCTTTTATCCTTCTCGCCATTGTTTTGAGATAATTACGTTTATAAATTTAGTTTGCTGTATATTCTTGCTTGTGTTATAAAAAATAAAAGATTGAAAAGACCTAAGAAAAAATATTACAATCAATTGCAAGCACTTGAAGGCAGACAATAATTTTTTCAAGGCTAGAGGATTTATCCTTTACTCAATTTACATCATGAAATTTTATATCCTGTCAATAAATTTGTAAGTTGATTTTTTATATATATTCATTCACATGTATTTATATATCCATGTAAAAACCATATTATTGCACAGTAACACATACACACTAATTAACCAAGGGACTTGCTATATATAAAAACACGAACTTCAAAAAAAGAAGTTATTTTTAGTTTTTCTCAAAAAATTACACTTTTTTAAAATGAAGTGATCTAAATATATACACACACTCGTACAAGTAGAATGAGTATTATAATCCTAAAAGATATATTTTAACTAATCAGACTCTAGATTTGCTCTCTAAATGTCACTAGTTCGAATCTTACAAATCTCAGAGCTATTGGAGGCTTACATGGTCATTAACTTCAAAGCCTATGAGACTACTCAAGGTGCTCGCAAGCTGACTCGGACATTTACATTAATAATAATAATTAAACAAAAGAATGGTTATTATAAGTGCATGTGTTTGTAAAAACATATATAGTGTTTTACAACAACATTTATTCCAGATCTTAAGCATCATTACTAGGCCTATTTCAAAACCACATAAAGAATCGTAATAGAAACAGAACATCAAAATCACAGAAAAAACATGGTGATGAGGCAAGTACACAAGTCGTAAAGCCATTAGTTTGAGAAGGAAGGAGAAAGAAAATCCACACATTAAACAATAAGCACACACAAAGCCATTATTTCTTGAAGGTTCACACAACAAACACATAGAAAAGTCAATATTGTTCTTTTGGGAGTTCTATTAAATTACAATAGAAAGCCATATTGTATGCCATTGCCAATACAACAGTGGAAATCACTTCCTCAAATTAAAAAACATTCGCAGCACCATAGCTCAAAGACATGAATCTCTGTGAAATCACCAAATGTAGAGGTGATCATGTAACCAACAAACCTGATGCAAACATGAAGAACAACGGCCATCAAAGCATATTGCATATGATGATTTAATTCAACCATTTAAAGTTGAAGGAAAAGGAGAGAAGATAAATAATTGCCATATTACCTTCAAGAATTAATTATTAGCTTGTTTTTCAAATTCCAATGCCAGACTTATCATCTGACTTAATCATCATGACCACCTCCATCCTTGTCTTCTTCCTCTTCCTCTTCCACCTCCCATTCCTCTGCCTCTTCATCTTCATCTTCATCTTCATCTTCACATTCCTCTTCCCATTCCTCTTCCCCTCCCCACCCATTATTTCGGGTCCACATTCTACAAGTGGTGGTTGGCACGAAGTAAGGAAATCAACATAACTTCAGCTTATCAGTGATCCATTTCCATGTATAGAATATCTGATTTCATTATGTTTCCTTATTGTTGCAGCTGTGTTTATGATTGTATATTCTGTCATTAACTTTCCTTATGCATACACAGGTTTTGTATTATATATATAGACACTATTGTAATACAAGATTATCAATTCAGTAAAACTATTATGTGTGCAATCCTTTTATGGTATCAGAGCCTCCTTCTCTCACGAGGTTAGAAATATTATTTTGCTCCATGGCAACCAACGACAATACTTCTTCTCCTTCAGAGTCTACTGGCTCTAACTCTGCATCTTCACTTCCCCTTACCACTATCAACACCTCAAGCCAATTGCCCTACAAACTCACATCCTCAAATTATCCTTCCTGGCGTGCAACTTTTCTCACAATTCTCATTGGATATGATCTGATGAAATACCTGGATGGAACTCTTCAATGCCCTCCCACACCGGATGCAACATCTTCTACCTCTGTTGTGGCACTTCATGCGCACTGGAAAAGACAGGACCAGTTGCTGCTGAATGCTATTTTTGCTTCTGTTTCTGAAGCAGTCATGTCCCTTATTGCCATGACAACCACAAGCCGTGATGCTTGGCAACACCTCTCTCGCTTGTTTGCCAACAAATCTCGGGCTAGAATTATGCAGTTGAAAGAAGATCTTACCCTTATTCAAAGGGGCTCACGCACGGTGTCTGAGTTTCTTCATGCAGTCAAGGTAATTGCAGACAAACTCTCTTTGATTGATGCACCTGTTTCAGATGATGATTTGACATTATATGTGCTTAATGGACTTGGCTCTGAGTTTAGAGATATGGTGGCACCCATATGTACGAGAGAAACTGCCTTGTCATTTGCAGAATTACATGATCTGTTAATTGGTCATGAACAATATCTCAAACGCATGGATGGCCACTCTTCTTCAGCACTGGTGGTCACTACCAATACCTCTCAACGGAGGCCATCTAATCCCCGTTTCAGAAACAACAAAAATCGTTTCAGACAAAACTTCTCCAACGCTGCTCATTCCAGAAGACCCTCGGTTGTGTGCCAAATATGTGATCATCCTGGTCACACTGCCAAGAATTGTATCAAACTGCAGTCTTCCCTTACTGCTAATTACACTTCCTCTTCAGCTCCACCGAAAGCAAAATGGCTTCTTAACTCCGCTGCCTCGCACAATATCACGTCTGACTTGGCTAATCTCTCCATTCACTCTGAGTATGATGGCCAGAATGAGGTGGTTCTCGGTGATGGTACAGGTTTGCATGTTGCTCATATTGGTTCCACTACTGTCTCCTCTCCTTCCCGCTCCCTTGATTTAAAAGAAACCCTGCATGTGCCCCTCATTCATAAAAACTTAATCTCTGTTCATAAGTTTACTCTTGACAATAATGTTGTTGTTGAATTTCACCCCTTCTTTTACCTTGTGAAGGATCCAACAACGGGGGCAGTGCTCATGCGCGGTAAGTGTGAAGATGGAGTTTATCCGGTGGATCCATGCACTCCTTTATCGCAAGCTCATACCATCACCTTGGTTGGCACTCGTGCCTCTCTTGATTGCTGGCATCACAGGCTGGGACACCCTAGTTCAAAAATTTTATCCTCTCTTATTAATAGTTATAACTTACCGTTGTCTTCCTCTCAGTCTTCCTTTTCGTGTGTATCATGTCAGTGCAACAAGTCACATAAGTTACCCTTTAGTGTCAGTTCTCTTGTTAGTCATGACCCTCTTGAGTATGTGTATGCTGACGTTTGGGGTCCATCACTGGTTCCCTCTATCGATGGCTACCGCTATTATGTACTGTTTGTTGATCATTTTACCAAGTATTGCTGGTTTTATCCTATGCATAAGAAGTCGGATGTGTCTTCCATATTTATCCCATTTACCACTTTGGTTGAAAATCAATTTTCTCGGAAAATTAAAAATTTTTATTCTGACAATGGTGGTGAATTTATCAAACTTAGACCTATCCTTGCTGCTCGTGGTATTAGTCACTTTACCACAGCACCACATACTCCCCAGCAAAATGGCACTGTCGAACGCCGCCATCAACATATTGTCGACACCGGTATGGCCCTTTTACATCATGCTTCGGCTCCTTCCACTTATTGGACCTATGCCTTGGCTATGGCAGTTTATCTTATTAATCGTCTTCCCACAATCTTACACTCACGTCAAAGTCCCTTTGAAGTGTTATTTGGTCGGGTTCCTGACTATCACAAATTGCGTACTTTTGGTTGTCAATGCTATCCATGGCTTGTTCCGTATCGCGGAAATAAATTTCAACCCAAATCCCGACCTTGTGTTTTTCTTGGATACTCCCTAACTCACCATGCATTTCAATGTCTGAATCTTCAGACCGGTAAGATTTATCTATCCCGTCATGTCACTTTTGATGAAAATATTTTTCCTTTCAAAATGATATCACCTTCTGTCAATCCCTCTCCTGTTCCACCGTGTCCAGCACCAACTCCTCCATCTCTTGTTCCTCCAGTCTGCATGGCTCCACTGGATCATTCCATACTCACACCTCTCGTGCCTGATGCTTCAGCAACCGTGACTCCTTCTCCAGGTATGACTCCCATCTCTCTTCCTACTCCTTCATCCTCCACTGTAGCTTCTCTTCCTGCTGCCCCTGTACTGCCCAACCGCACTCATCCCATGGTCACACGGGCTCAAAATAACATCTTTTGTCCCAAAAAACTCTCAGTCACTACCAAACACTCTCTTGCCCCACCACTCGAACCTACATGTATATCTCAGGCTCTCAAAGATCCCAGGTGGCGTAAAGCCATGGCAGACGAATTCACTGCCTTAGTCTTCCATGGCACTTGGCGTTTGGTCCCTCGCCCTTCTGCCACCAATTTAATTGGCTGTAAATGGGTATTTAGGATCAAACGCAATCCAGATGGAACAATCGACCGGTTTAAGGCACGTCTTGTGGCTAAGGGATTTAATCAACGGCCGGGTGTCGAATTATACTAAGACCTTCAGCCCTGTCATTAAACCGACCACTATTCGTATCATCCTCTCCATTGCTCTGTCACATAACTGGCCTCTCAAGCAGCTGGATGTCAATAACGTGTTTCTTCATGGTCAGTTAACTGAGCAGGTGTTCATGCATCAACCTGCTGGCTTTGTTGATCAGTCCCTTCCTAATCATGTTTGCTCTCTTCAGAAGTCCATCTATGGCCTCAAGCAGGCGCCTAGAGCCTGGTATACTGCATTACGTTCCAGTCTTCTTGCATTGGGGTTCTTCAATTCCCAGTCAGATAGCTCCCTGTTCATCTTTGCTCATGATGGCATTCTACTCTATGTGCTGGTCTACGTTGATGACTTGATTCTCACGGGCAATAATACTCCATTTCTGCAGCATGTTGTCAACTCCTTAGGCCAGACCTTTTCTCTGAAAGAGCTCAGTGATCTGTATTATTTTCTTGGGGTGGAGGTCATTCCAGTTCAGCAAGGTTTATTCCTCTCGCAGAACCGTTATATTCATGATCTCCTTTCGCAGCTAAATATGACTGGTGCTAAGACAGTTCATACTCCTATGTCCGGCTCTGCTAAACTTCTGCTTGAAGATGGTTCCGCTGGGTGTGATGCAACTACATACAGACGTACCATTGGTTCTCTCCAATATTTATCGCTCACTCGTCCTGATCTTGGATTTGTTGTCAATCGGCTTGCTCAATTCATGCACAAGCCAACTGTGACGCATTGGCAACATGTTAAGCAGATTTATCTCTTAAAGCCCTTCCCACTGTCACAAGTGCTAGAGGCAATCCTTTACATTCTCTCGCAACCTTCTTTGCCACTGTGTTCAAGGTAGATTCCTCATCACGTAAACCTGCATTGATTTTGAATAAAGCCCATGCTTCATTTTCAGATAAGAGACTTAACAATACTTTTTGCTGGCACTCCATATAAGAACATATATCCTTAAGACGTGTTGTTAGAAGAATTTTACAACCCCCGTGAGCATCACCAAATGGGATCCCTATCTCTTCCAGGTTAATAACTCTCCAGACATCATCTACAATTATAAGAATCTTCTTTCCCTGCAGTCTCTGCCATAATCGATCTGCTCTCCCTTTTTTACTTTTCTCGTCAAAAGGCAGACCTAAACTATCTGCCATTTGATCCTGAATGTCTGTGACATTTGGATTCTGGGACACCGTGGCTATCAAAACTTCATCAAAAAGACGCAACTCTTTTGCTCTCCTGCCTACTTCTTTCACCAGGGTGGTTTTACCAACCCCTCCCATGCCGTACAGTCCGATCATATTAGCACTGTCATCTTTGGGAGCTTTCATAATTTGTTCAAAAGCTTCTTTTGATGATTCTGAGGGTGTGAATCCCTTTGATGGAAGAAATTCTATGTCTTGAAGAGGTGCTTTGTGGGACACTGTTGGAAACTTTGTGCTATTTTCTTCAAGGTTTCTCAAAGTCTCCGTCTTCTTCGCCAGTGCCTTGCTTAACTTGAATTGTCGTATCCAATTTGGACACCAAGTAAAGCATTTGCCATTTTTTCCCGTTTCATTTTCCAAAGGATTCACACCTTTGATTTCGTTGTTTGCATCCTCCAGCCATTTGTTGACATCTTTCTCAATTTCTTCAGCGTTCCTTTCAGCAACTTCAACAGCCTTTTGCAAACGATCTAGTGTCAAAGCCAGGTTCTTCTTTTGTTCCTTGAATTCTTGAACAAAATTGTTGAAACAGAACATGTAACGGAACTGCCTTATTGCTGGTTCCACCAAGAGTTCTGCTATCTTAGATACAATGGATTCAACAACACTTTCAATAGCCATTTTCCACCAGTCTGAAAATCAGAGAAATAAGGATACCGACTATGAGAGTGAGACATTACAAGTAAATTAGGCATTGAGAAAATGAGAATATGAATTTTATTACCTTAATTTGGGAAAATATGTGCGAAAGGCAATAAAATAGCGGGAGGAACAAAAGGAGAAGGCCTTCAGCTCTGTATGGAATCCAGCTTCAAAAGCAACAAAGGCAAGGAATAAGTATACCAATGAGCAATTAATTCCTTGTCCCCTCATCTGTAATATCTTTAAATTAATTTGTTATTAATTTTAAATTGTCACAATGTTGTTAATAAATTGTCATCAGTATTGTCAATAAATAAAAACTCTATACATCAAAAGTTATAGTTACACGCTAATATTATGAATTCTAGCAAATGGATGTCAAAAATTGCATTCCTATATAGGAATATTCATAAAGATATGCATATTACAAAAAAATATGCAAGCTGTAAAAATTCATTTATAAACTTAAACAAGATTCAAAGAGTTGAAATATCTATTTTGATGAGATAATTAAAAAAAAATGGTTTTATTAAAAATATTGATGTCCCTTATGTTTATAAAAATTTCAGTTGAAGTTGAGTCATTTTTTTAGTGTTATATATAGATGACATATTTTTAATAAGAAATGACATATCTTTACTTCAACTAGAAAAGATTTGGTTCACCAAGAATTTTTTTATAAGGAACATGAGTTAAATAATCTATATATTAGGAATACAAATTTATAAAGATATATCTAAAAGGTTATTTGGTTATCCCAATTCATACACACATACACACAAAATGTTGAAATGATTTAGCATCACTACAACATTTAACAGTTTTACCGATGAAATTTTTCCGTCGGCGTAAGACACATATTCCATCGGTAAATTTTTTTTATTACCGACGGATTTACCAATGGATTTACCGACGGAAATTTCCGTCGGTAATTATTTAAAAACATTTTAAAAAAAATTCATTTTATAAAATTATAAAATAATTAAATTAACATAAATCAACATTGTATAATATATACTCAAAATGCTTGGAAAAAAGAATAAGAAAATCAACTCAAACAAATTTGCAACAAATAAATAAAACAAAAAAATTAATTCAACTAAAAAAAATCATATGAAAAAAATGAAGTTGCAATTGCTAAAAATTTAAAAATCCTATAAATAAATCAACTAAAAATTGATCTCATATGAAAAAAAAATCTCACAACAACATTTATACAATTATTATGAACAAAATCAATTAAAATTAAATAAAAAACAAATATAGTGAAAAACAATCATGAAAAAATAAGAAAAAAGAAAAATCTTACCTTAATATACTTGCAAGTGAAGCTAAGGAAAAAACAATTCGTAAAGCATATTAATTAAAAAAAACTAAGAGGATAAAAGAAGAAAGAAGAAGAAGACATACCCGAGCATGGAGGAAAAGAGAAGGAGATGAGGAGAGAAAAGAAGAGAAAGAAATAAATATTGATGTTTTTTACATATAGTGAAGAAGAAGAAGAAGAAGAAGAAGTAAAAGAAGAAGAAGAAGAAATAGAAGTAGTAGAAGAAGAAAAAGAAATAATGAGTTTGTCTCTTGTGAAATAAGCGGATTCAGGTTTTTTATTGGAGCGCGTTACCGACGGATAATTGAATATTAATAATTTTTAATTATTCCGTCGGTAATTCCGTTAGTAATATTTAATTTAAATTTTCAATTTCGTAAAAAGTTTTTAGAAACCGCCAAAAATTACCGATGATTTTTCAATCCGTCGGTGATTCTGTCTGTAATATTTAAATGAAAATTTTAAATCAATTGAATTTTTTCAGAAAACCGCCAAAACACACCGATGAATTTTCAATCCGTCGGTGATTTTGTCCGTAAAGTAAAACGATTAACAGTGCAATTGGAAGATGAACAGTTATGGAGCTCTCTAGAAAATACCGACGGAAAATTCCGTCGGTAATTCCCTTTGTAATTGACATGATGAACAGTGTTCACAGTTTATCAACGGATTTACACGTCGTCATTTTTTTTTGCTTTGTTTTAATTTTTTTTTCCACGGTAATTCCCTCGGTATATACCGAGGGAATATTTCTGTCGGTAAAAGCCCTCGAAAATTTACCGACGGAAATATTCCCTCGGTATTTCCGTTTGTATTTATTGATTTTCTGGTAGTGCATGAAAGAATTTAAATGAGGATACTTACCTATTTCATATAGGATTGGTCTCTCCAAAGATATATACCCTAAAACATTTCAACATTTAGCATGAAAGAATTTAAATGAGGATACTTATCTATTTCACATAGGATTGGTCTCTCCAAAGATATATACTCTAAAACATAAATTAAGAGAGAGTATTGAAAGGATTCTCTATGCTTCGACTATAAGATCCATCATATATGAAATGTTATGTACAAGATCAAATTTATCTTATATTTTGATCATAACGAGTAAATATTAATCTAATTCAAGTGAGGATCACTAAAATAGTTAAGAATATTATTAAGTAGATAAAAAGAACTAAGAATTTCTATATGGTCTACGAAGAAGATGAACTGGTAGTTTATAGATATTCAAATGCTAGATTTAAATTAGATATTGATGATAGCAAATCCTAGTCTAGATGTATTTTTACTCTAAATGGTGGTGATGTTATTGACCTATATAGTTACCCATTCATATTTTTATATGTTTTGATGATAATAAAAAAAATAGACTAATAATATGATTGGTTGAGAATAAGCTTTAAACATGTTTCATACGAAGATCACATCAATAAGCATGAATGATTTCATGAAAAATCAATCAAAAAGTCTAAAAATAAAGCAAAGTGAATACTTAGACTAAAAAAAAAAACCATAAGTAATATACTAATAAAAAAAGAAAGAAAAGAAATGACGGTGTCAAGATCAAATTATTGTTGTGGAAGCGAGTCATGCACTATATATTAAATCCAAACATTATAGTTAATTAGAATGTTCTTCATTTTTATTTTCACTATAATAGAAAGATGAGGTTGAAAATTGAAGGAGATCCAACTTTTACAAGAGTAATATTATTTAGCCCACTACCCTACTTTAAATTTTAGTCTTGTGAATTTGTAGATTTTACATCCATATCAAATTTAAGGTAAAAGTTCAAAATGTTAGCTATCAAGATTAAAGTCTTAATTTAATTTTATATATGTATTATTAAGAAGATTTTAAAACTAATTATTTTTCTAATTGACTAATAAATTAAAACACCATAATCTTTTTAATAATAAGTATTCTATCTGTATTTACAATTATTTAACCCTACAACGAGATAGACTTCGATAAAAACTTGCATACAGAAATTGAGTGAGTCTGGTATGAGAAAATGGAGATTAAATTGAACAAATATTTCACTTTCTTTGTTCATGAACACATAATAATATAATATAAAAACAAAAACAAATAACACAAGAATTAGTAGAGATACACACCTTGTAGTAGAGACAGGAACGAACGGAAGATCACGATCACTTAGACACCCACAACCTCTCTATCAATCGATTGCAACCACAAATATAATCCTTAATACTTCACTTTCTTTCTTCCTGGATCATAATTGCAAACATGTATGAACAAATAATAATATAATATAATATAATATAATATAATATAAAGACAATAACAAATAACACAAGAATGAGTAGAAATACACACCTTGTAGTAGAGACAGGAACGAACGGAAGATTCACGATCACGGAAATATAATGTATGTAGTGTTGCTATAATTATGATCTCTCAAGGTTTTTTTTTGTTTTTTTGAAAATGATGATTAGGGTAAAAGAACGAAAGGAGCTGAAAAGAAGACAACAATTAATTAAATGAAGAACACTCTCTGCCACTTCCAAGGATGAAACTCGAGCTATATGATTGTCCCTATATCCCACTCAAGGAATATGATTTGCCCATAAAGAAAAAAAAGAAGGCATTCCTTGCTTCAAATTTGGTTTACTTATGAAGTAAGCTAACGACATCAACATTTGCAGGCTAAAGAGAGATTCTCATTTCAATTATTTTATTTTATTTTATTTTATTTTTTTGGGTGCATGCAGGCCAATGGCTGCATGGGTAAGCGAAAACATTACTGCTGCATGTACAAAACCAATTTAAGGCATTTTAAGATGCCATAAAGCCTTCAATTTTCTTTATTACCGTATACAGTTTTAGATACTTCTATCATTGGAAGATGATAACAATAAAAACATTTTTTTTTTGTTTTTATAATGAAAGTATTATAAGCGGGCTTGGGCTGCGATTCAATATATTTTTAATGAAAATTTGAATTTGCTTTTCAAATTAATTTTTTTAACAGTTTTAATGTGTTTATATAAAAAATGAGTTTTGAAAAATATAAAGATATTATTTTGATATATTTTAAAATAAAAAAATATTTTGAAAAATAATATTAATTATATTTTTAAATAGGTCCAAAATACAACTCAGCTTGAATCAGCTTGATCGGTGACAAAGTGAATATCAGGTTTAAAATTTCAGTATAAACCATATAAAATTTTTTATATGCAAACGAATCTAGAAATTGACACATATGATAATAAATACTAGAAATTGACACATATAAAATTGATTGTATAAAATTAAAGAAAAATAATATCGTGCAACGTTGCGCTTATTACAAATATTATTCAAAAATAAATATATTTTATTCTTAAAAATAAAGTTTAATTATATAAAACATAAAAAAAAATTATAGATGAGTTAGACAAATCTTTTTAAAAATTAAAAAAATAAAAAATACTTAAAAAAACAACCACTATTTAAAAAATGCTAAATATAAAAAAATCAGAGAGAATGAGTATTAACTTAAATATAAATTAAAAAATTATTTAAAAAAAAATATAACAAAAACGCATGATTGTTTAGTTTTTTTTTTAAGCCGGTGCCTCACCCATTTACAAGGGCTCGTATAGGGGCCTATTTTCTTAAAATGTAATTGGGGCAGATGACATATCATCCGCTCCAATGTTTTTTTTTATTATTAAGCCATATTTCAAATAAATAAAATGTTAAAGTATGAAATTAGAAAAAATATATAAATTTAGAAATAAAAAACACTATTGACGATGCAATTTTTTTAAATTTAAGATTCATTGATTCAAGATAAAAAAAATGAAAAAAAAATGAAAAAAAAAATGAAAAAAAAAACATGAATCAAACTTAGTAAACATGTTGAATACATAACCTAAGACATAATATCAAGATAGCTCTATAGAAAAAAAAAACAAAAAAAAAACAAAGAATAACAATTTTCACAAAAACTTAATTAAAAAAAAATGAGGCAACCCTTGTTATTTTTTTTAAGATAAATCTCATTAAAAGAGAGTAAAAAAGAATGTTAGAGGTTGAAATATTATTTTAAAAAAAGAAATTAAAATAATGAAACAAAAAAAAAGAAGTTTAAGTGAAACTTGTAAACTCATGTTAAACTTGTAAACCCAGAATCCATTAATTTTTTACTCGAGCTCAACCTAGAAGCTTAATACCTAAAACTTAAATGTTAGAGGATGAAATCAATCAATTTAATTCAGTTTAAAAATAAAATAAAGAAAATACTTTGGCCCGGACCGGTTGATCCTCATTTGTTAAGAAAAATAAACTTCATGCAAAATTTCCCTTTATTTTCCAACTCAATTTTCTCAGGATTCAAACACAAATATTGTTCCTCTGCTTTAATTGGTGGTTAATTATTTATTCAACACATAACAAAGTGTTTGGTATCTGAGAAACTACGGGAAAGTGAACGAATAAACTAAACTGACAAAAATCTTAAATGGTTTTAAATTATTTCAGCTACTTTTCCTGAATTTTCTAGGTAAACAAGAGGAGCTAAATTTATTCCCAGCCTAAACATCAAGAATTTCAGTAGAACAAAAGAAGAGATTATCACTTCTATTCTATTTGCTTTAGACCAAAATTTAATTGGCTTAAAAAGACTCCCAAAAGCCTAACTGCTTTGGGGTTGGTACAAGCGCTGCCTTGATCCATATACCTTGTTCGCATCTCAGGTTCAATGTGCTTAGTTATAGGCGGTGCGAGTAAGTTTATTTTTTACTTCTAATAGGCTTAGCCCAATATTTTATTCAAAATGTTTTTAATATCCCGTAAAGATACTTTAATATTTTATATTAATCAAATATATATATTGTTTTAAATAAAATATAATTTAAAATATCACATAAATAAAATTATTTTTAATTTCAATCTCTCTTCTCTACAAAATATCAAGACTTGTAAGTTATAAATATCACATGAATCCTCAAAGTTAAGGTTTATAATATTTTTATTTTTAATATTTTTAGCATATATATTTTTAAAATTTATCTCTTTAAATATTATTGTACTTTCTCTCTCTACATAGATGTTTAAGCATTTAAAAATCCTCACATTTATCAAACAAAATCTTTTACAAGTATCAATTAATAATCACGCACCAACTATCTTAACTTATTAGATACTACCTATAAGCCACCGTAACTAATTAAATTAAACAAATTACTAGAATTAAAAAAATTACTAGAATTAAAAAGTTAGCTAATTGTTAACACATAATTCATATTCTGGCCACAAGTCAACCATCTCGGTGACTGATGTCGTTCTATGCGAGCCAAGGACGAAACTAAGGAGTTGATTTTTGAAGGCGGTAGGCAATGAAGGCATTGATTGAGCTGCTCGTCGTTTTGAAACTTGAAAGGGATGTTTTTGTGTAATGCCAAAAGTAAATGAAAATGGGGACAAAATACTTGACAAAAAAATAGAAAAAAAAATGCAATTTGGAAAGGTTCAATGCTTTGACAACATACTTAGTGTCAAAATTAATTAGGACTGATCTTGTTTGCTGAGTTTATTTTTATTTTGTCATTTGTAGCACAAATTTGTTAATGGGATTGTTACCATTTAATAAGCTCATGTGTTGTGTAGTCCTGTGAGTGTTTCTTTTTAAAACTTTTATTTTATTTTGTGATAATAAAATGTTTTTTTAATCATAAATCAAATTAAAAAGTTAGACTGTTTAATTAATATTTTAAGTTAGAATAAACAAATACATAAGAGACAAAAATATATTTGTTGAAGAAAATGAAGATATATGTCTTTCAAACTCAATAAAAAATTGTTGCTTTTGAAGTTCTTTGAATGAGAAAATATTGTATTTAAAAGAAAGTTTCAATTTTTACTTTTTGACTTTAATTGTTTAGAAAATCGGATAAAAAAACCATTTTTTATTAATTGGCGGAAAGGCCTCAATTTCACTCCTTTTAAATTCATTACTTTAGTTTTAGAAATAAGAAATTACATTACAGTAATTGATGTCTAACTTCCCAAGCCAATTTAAATCATCAATTAAATTCTTCGTGGCCTTTAACGGTTAACACTTGCAAAGAAGGCAATTGGGCAGCAAAATTCTTTGGGCCAAAAAAGCTGCAATTTGAAAGAATCAATTTTGTTAGCCGAGGGAAGTTGATGATGCCATCTCTGGTGAGTGCATCTCCTTCTCCACTCCAAAATATTTGCTTTAAATTGTCAGCAAATTTAATCGTTATCTGTTCTAGGTTCAGAAGACTTCGAGACAGGGAAGACATGTTCCAGTTTAACACAGAGATTTTTTAATCCTGGAAATCCAAGAGACTCTGATAAGACGCTTCAATCCACCGCAATGTTCTTCTATCTGTAGTGTTTCTAGTGGGAAGATAAATGTCAGTTTGTCAAGATACCACAAGTTCAGCATATCTAGTGGGCCCCTTCCATATATATTTGAGCTCAGGTAACCAGTACAGCCGTAACTCTGTTAAAGATGACAGCAGCGGCAGCTACTTAGTTCCTTCATCAGCCTCACCCTATTCAAATACCTCTCCTCGTTAATATGACATGTTAACTATTTAAAAAAATATGTGTGTGTTATGGTGAATGAAAAACTGTTTTGCTAAAGAATCAGAATTAAAATAGAGTTGTCTTTTTAAAAAAAATACAAAATTGGGTCTATTAAATAAAAAAAATATTTTTAACATTAAAAACTCTTTGCTTTTTAAAAGTCTATTAATTTTATTTTTATTCTACTAATCTTTCTTCCTTCTCAACATTGTTTTGAGATAGTTACATTTATAAATTAAATTTTCTGTTTATTTTCATTTGTATTATTAAAAATATTAAATTGAATATACGCTGCAAAAAAAAAATTACAATCTCAAAGGCAAACACTAATTCTTTTCAAAGCTAGAGGATTTATCCTTTTACTTATATATTGGAATTTTTAATATTTTGTCAATAAATTTGTAAATTGATTTTTTATATATATATACTCATTCACATGTATTTATATATATTCATGTAGAAACCATATTATTGTACCATACGCACAAAAACAAGTTAACCACATAAAGAATCCATAATAGAAATAGAACATCAAAATGAGGAGAATAAGAATCCACGCATTAAACAATAAGCACACAAATGAATAAACATTATGCCTTTCGTTTTTGAAGGTTCGGACACTTGAAAAGAAACACAAATAGGCAAACAAACAAAAACCCGTTTTTTGGAGGTTCGCACAACAAATTACTAAACACATAACATTACCCTTATTTCTGGAAGTTCACACAACAAACACATGAAATAAGAAAAATTGTTGTAGCTAATGAAACAGCTAGAATTACTTCCCACCAATGTCGAGTTGATCATGAAATAGGTAACCAACCAACCTAATGCAAACATCAAGGACAAAGATCATCCAGGCATCTCGTATTTGTTGAGTTAAAGAAGGATATAAAATAAATAGTTGCAGCCATTTTACCTGGAAGAATGAATTAGTAGCATGTTTTTCAAATTCCAATGCCAAACTAATCATCTGACTCCATCCTCTTCCTTTTTTCCTCTTCCCACCCATTGCTTCGGGTCCATCTTCTAGCAGTGCTGGTTGGCATAGAGCAACCAGTGCTGGAACCCTCAGCTACTTGAGATACCTGCAAAACCAATTCAAGCATGGCATACACATTCAAGCATGGCATACAAGAAATAAAAACACTTAAAGAGAGGCAAGAAATCATGTCAAATATGAAGCACCTCTGATTGAGCACTCATTGAACCATTTGATGTAGTAGCAAATCTTGTGGTCAGCTTTGGACATTTGCGCACCTCCAACCTCATCAAACAAGGGAATATGAAATCACAACATCCATGACTGAAGTAGACAATACTTGGTAATTTTTCTAGAATCAGCAACTCTAGATAAGGGAGCACCATCTTCTTCTCAACATTGACAGGTGAAGCCATGGCTACTGGGAAGAGACTCTTCAACTTGTTGCATCCTGTGATCTCAAGTCGATACAAATTGGGGAAGCATGAAGATTGGAGATCACTCCCTAACAATATCCGATCATTTTCATCATCATTATCCTTAGCAATGATTTGCTCCAATTCCTCACAAGCTGATATCTCTAGAACTATCAGTTGAACAAGACTAGCAATCATGCTGTCTGTGAATACATGTGTCAGTCTCTTACACTCGTTCACCTTCAAAGTAGTCAAATTGCTCAGCACGAGACCTTTCCAAATACACCTCAAGTTTGGCAATAAGTTCAAGTGTAATGTTTCCAAACTCACGATTGAAAGTTCATGCCCACCTCTTCTATTAGTTACCAAACGTCCAACTTGCATCAAATCTTGTACTCCTTCCAAGTTTCCAATAGATATTTCTTTTAAATTCATAAACCCCTGCATCAAAATAAAACAAGGGTACCAATATTTTAGATGTAATTCATAGTAATTATTGCGCACTTTTAAAACTAAATGAGAGGCAAGAAATCAAGTCAAATCAGGAGCACCTTTGATTGAGCATTTGATGTAGTACCAGATTCTATGGTCAGCTTTGGGCATGCATGCACCTCCAACTTCTCCAAATTAGGGAGCAAAAATCATAACATCCGAGACTAAAGTAGGAAATACTTGGTAATTGTACAAGCAACAACTCCTGCAGATCAGGGAGCACCATCTCTTTCTCAAGATTGGCAGGTGAAGCATGATCATCCTGCCCAAATACTCCCAATAATTGAGAGGATTCCCTTACTTCAAGTTCTTGGAGCTTTTTGAGACCTGAAGCTATGGCTATTGGGAAGAGACTCTTCAACTTGTTGCATCTTGTGATCTCAAGTCGCCACAAATTAGGAAAGCATGCGAATTGGAGATCACTTCCTGAAAATATCTGATCCTTTTCATCATCATTATCCTTAGCAATGATTTGCTCCAATTCCTCACAAGCTGATATCTCTAGAACTTTCAGTTGAACTAGACTAGCAATCATGCTGTCTGTGAATACATGTGTCAGTCTCTTACACTCGTTCACCTTCAAAGCAGTCAAATTGCTCGGCACGAGACCTTTCCAAATACACCTCAAGTTTCGCAATAAGTTCAAGTGTAATGTTTCCAAACTCACGATTGAAAGTTCATGCCCACCTCCTATATTAGTTATCAAACATTCAACTTGCATTAAATCTTGTACTCCTTCCAAGTTTTCAATAAATATTTCTTTCAAATTCATAAACCCCTACATCAAAAGAAAACAAGGGTACCGATTTGTTAGATGTAATTCATAGTAATTATTGTGCACTTTTAAAACTAAACGAGAGGCAAGAAATCATGTCAAATATACAACACCTCTGATTGAGCACTCATTGAACCATTTGATGTAGTACCAAATCTTGTGGACAGCTTTGGACATCTATCCACCTCCAACTTCTTCGAATGAGGGAACAAGAAATTAGAACATCCGAGACTAAAGGAGGAAATGCTTGGTAATTGTACAAGCAACAACTCCTGCAGATCAGGGAGCACCATCTCCTTCTCAAGATTGGTAGGTGAAGCATGATCATCCTGCCCAAATACTCCCAATAATTTAGAGGATTCCCTTACTTCAAGTTCTTGGAGCTTTTTGAGACCTGAAGCCATGGCTATCGGGAAGAGACTCTTCAACTTGTTGCATCCTCTGATCTCAAGTCGACACAAATTAGGAAAGCATGAAGATTGGAGATCATTTTCATCATCATTATCCTTAGCAATGATTTGCTCCAATTCCTCACAATTTGATATCTTTAGAACTTTCAGTTGAACTAGACTAGCAATCATGCTGTCTGTGAATACATGTGTCAGTCTCTTACACTCGTTGACCTTCAAAGTAGTCAAATCGCTCGGCAGGAGACCCTTCCATATACACCTCAAGTCAGGCACAAGCAGGGAGGACAACTTTAATGTTTCCAAACTTGTTAACCCCTGCATCAAAAGAAAATAAGGGTACCAAAGTAATTTTGTTAGATATAATTCCTATTAATTTTTATGCACTGTCGATACACGACGTCGGGCGACGGCTCCGCTCTTTTTGTTTATTTTAACAAAAAAGACTTTTTTATTAGGGGTAATAGATTTTATTGGAGTTGCCATCTAGTAATTTGAGGGAACTAGAAATCCCAAATTAGACACTGGTCCCAGAGATTCAGGTACTGGGTTAGTTATGATTAAGGGAAGGTAGACACCACCCTTAAAACATCCTTTCAAAAGAAAGGTTACCCTTACTCGTGTGTTTTTATATTTGATTCGAATGCTATTATATTTCGAGCTTATTTGCAAATTTTTTTTTTTTAAATAGTTAACGGCGGTCCCTAAAATTAGGAGACACGTTAAAAATGACATCAGTCCCTAAAAATAGGAGACTCGTCTAAAATATTGACGTTTAACCTTAAAAAAGGAGATTTACGTCCGAGTTACCAAAGAAACAAAATTATGGACATAATCCATATTTGTTTGGTATTTAAATTTTTTATTTGACATCGGTCCTTTTCTATAAAAAGAGACGTGTCGACAAACAATATTTGTTTATAAAAACAAATATTTTGATATCGTTGAGATATGGGTATAACTATATTTGAAAATTGGGCTTTGGACCCACGAATGATGACATAATAGGATGGGTGTTGGACCCGCATTGTTATTCTTTTTTTTGTTTTACAACATGCAAGAAAATTTCTATAAAAAATAAAAAAATGTTAGCAATAAAAAAAATTACATGAGTAACACAGTATAGGTAAAAGACTGAAATACCCTCGGATTTCTTGAAAAATTACGAAAATGCCCCTGCCGGCGCGTATGGCTCACGGGCGGTCACTGTTGACGGTGGCGAAATTTTCCGGCGATCTTTCTGAGAAACGAACGGTCGATTCTTGTAGATCTGAGATCTAGGATTCTGATGGTGGTGGTCTCGACGGTCGTTGATGGATGACGAGGGAGAATCGTCGACTTGAAGCTTCGGTGGCCGGCGAGGATCGCGGCCTTTTTCCGGCCAGATGAGGCGGCTAAAACGGTTAAAACCGCCGGGGTTTTGCTTTAAACCAGTGGATCAACCTTTCTGTGGTGGTTCGGAGGCTGGAGGCGGCCGGAAAGTGGAGATCGGATGAGAGAGAGGGCGTCGCCGGCGAGAGGAGAGAGAGAGTCCGAGATTAGGCTACGGTGTGAACGCGTGCATGGTATACCGGTACCACGGAACACTGTGCGCTGTTGGATCTCTGATGGAATGATCGGATGGCTGTGATTGGCTAGATCTGAGGTCGATCGGACGGTCTGGATGAGTCTGGGTTTATATCCGGTGTGACGCGGTACACAGAAAGCTCGGTACACCGGATGACGTGGCGCAACGGGATTAAGTCTTGGATTATTTCAATGGCTGAGATGAGTCGGGATATATTTGGTATTTTTTAAATTGTTTTATTTTAAAAAAAATATCCTACTCCTGTAAAGAAAAACTAAAAAAAATGTGCACAGTAACAATTCTTTCTCTTCTTCTCTGTATTTGTCCTCCCGTCCCCCTCCTTTTTTTTCTTTTTTTTTCCCCTGTTTGGCGATTGTCACTGGCTATTTATAGCCAGTGAACAGTAACATAAGAGTTGATTTCAGCCTAAATTGTTGCCTAATTGTAAGGAAAAAAACGTCCCTGCCTAACATTGCCTAATATGCCTAATATGACAAAAACAATTTTGTTTTCTTATATATAATAATAAATATTTACATAGATAAAATTAAAAACTCAAATCAGTATTAGAAAAAAGCCCGACTCAACCGCTAAAAATCAATTTTAATTACCGAAAATTATGTCGAAACATAAAAACAAACTTTCAGTGGGTATCAACCCGGTGAACCGGGTTTTTACCACAAAATAACAGTTTTGACCCAAAATGACCTGAAACTCATTTTTCATCCCGATCGACATGGTTAGACCCGTATTGACCCGGTGAACTCGGTCTTGGCCGAAAATGACGGTTTTGACCCGAAACAGCCCAAAAACTCATTTTTTACCCTGGTCGACATGGTTTGACCCGTATTGACCCGGTGAACTCGGTTTTGATGGAAAGATGCGGTTGACTCGAGAAAATTTTTTTTTTTTAATTTTAAACTTTTTTTATTTTTTTGGATTTTTATAAATAATAATTGAAATAAAATAAAATTCGAGAAAAACTTGGTGAATCCAAAATTGGGTTACAACATGCACTTTGAAACTATTATATAATTTTGTTAAATAGATGAACCAATTATCCCCAATGCCGAAATATTTATCAACAAGAAATATAAATAGACAGGGCAACAAGTCATGGGAATATAAAATCATATTTGTTTATATCTATGATAATCTAAATATAAACTATTATTTTATATTAGTTAAATTAAAAGCAATCATGAAAAAATTATACTCATTAACTCAAAAAAATTAATTTTTTATATTCGATTTATGATAAAAAAAAATTATAACGTTTTCCAAAAATAAAAATAAAAAAGAAAATAATTTGAATTTTACATATTAGTAAAATGTTTTAATAAAAATGCTTGATTGTTGACCATTTAAATTATTATTTTCATAAAAAAAGTGAAAACAAATTGTAAAAAAATAAATGAAAAAATATTTAAAAATATATGTTTTTTGAATTCAATACAAATTTGGTGCTTTTGAAGTTCTTTGAATGAGAAAATATTGTATTTAAAAAGAAAGTTTCAATTTTGTACTTTTTGACTCTATTGTTTTAAAAGATAGAACAAATTATCACAATGCATTGAAGTTGACGATTTAAATTAGAAAAGAAAAAAAAATAGAGAAATATAAAGGACGTACTCGAAGCTGTGCCAACAAATTACCCCATTCTTCGTGGTCATAAATGGTTAACTTTTGCAAAGAAGGCAATTGGGCAGCAAAATCCTTTGGACCAAAAAAGCTGCACTTTGAAAGAGACAATTTTCTTAGCTGAGGGAAGTCGATGATGATGATGTCATCTCCTTCTCCACTGTAAAATACTCGCTTTAAATTGTCAGCTTTAAAAATCTTCATCTCTTCCAGGTTCTGAAGACTTCGAGACACGGAGACAGGGAAGACATATTCAAGTTCATCACAGTATCTTATAGAGAGAGTTTTTAATTTGGGGAAGCCAAGAGACTCTGTAATTATTTCCCCTTCGTCATCCTTCTCTCTGATAAGACGCTTCAATCCACGGCATTGATGTATATTTAGTGTTTCCAGATGAATAAGACTTTGAGCGAGGGACGGTGTGAAGATAAATGTCAGTTTGTCAAGAGATGACAACTCCAGATGAGCAAGACTGTGGAGGCTGACATGTCTGGTGGGCCCCTTCCATATACATTTGAGCTCAGGTAACCAGGACAGCTGTAACTCCGTTAAAAATGACAGCTCCTTCTCCTCGTTAATTCCTTCATCAGCCTCACCCAATTCAAATACTTCTTCCAATGAATCGCATCAATTAATTTCCACTCTCCTTAGATTTTTCAAAGCTTGCCGCCATTTTGCTGCAAACAGAGTGCGAATATCCCCACATTCTCTCACTTTGACATGTTCTAATCTTTGAAAGAAGTCCTTTTGCGACCCATGGCCATGGGTGGTCATCTGATCAGAGGACAATACTATATTTTCTAAACCCTCAATGTTTCTAAAATCAATTAGAGACACAGTAGGAAACAATTGCTCAAATGTCTTTGCATTTATGATAAAGTTAGCTCTCCGTGACTTGAGGGAGAAGATTTTATTTTCTGTTATTCTTGATTTAGTCGTGTACCACGATCCTAGGTCCTGCAATCGTGGGTTGTTATTGTTGGGAATATTTTCTTATTCACTGCATAGTTGTCCAGGTCAATAGGAGTTTGTTAGTTAGTGGATGAATAAATGGTATACGTGTCCAGCTCTCATTACTTAGTGGCTAGTCTGTTGGGTTAAGTTGGGTTAGTGCCTAGTCTTTAGTTAATTCTGTTTTTCGATTATTTGAGTCATTGTAATGCCTATTTAAAGGCATTGTTCTTTATTCAATAAAACACAGCAATTCATTCTCATTCTCTACGATCTGTGCAACAGTGGTATCAGAGCGTGGTTAGAGTGAAATTAAAAGAATTGAAATTGAGAGTTTTGTGAGGGAGAGATAGCAGCAGCTTCACCCACTAAATTGAGAGAGAACCCACTAAATTGAGAGCTTTGTGAGAGAAACAGCAGTAGCTTCATCAAGCATCAATGGCGTCAGAAAACAGTTTCGTTCAACCTTCAATTCCACGGTTTGATGGTCACTACGACCACTGGAGCATGCTAATGGAGAATTTCTTGAAATCGAAAGAGTATTGGAGCATTGTTGATTTTGGAATACCAGAATTAACCGAAGAGGTTGTGCTGACAAATGCCCAGAGAACTGAACGAGAAGGGTTACAATTGAAGGATCTTAAGGCCAAAAATTTTCTATTTCAGGCCATAGATCGCTCAATTCTGGAAACCATTTTGTGCAAAGACACATCAAAGCACATTTGGGACTCCATGAAAAAGAAGTATCAAGGGTCAACAAGAGCAAAAAGGCAGCAGCTTCAAGCACTTCGTTCTGAGTTTGAAATACTCCGAATGAAGTCAGGGGAATCAGTCACAAATTACTTCTCACGGACAATGGTAATTGTCAACAAGATGCGAACCCATGGAGACAAAACTGAAGATGTCATCATCGTGGAAAAGATTCTTAGATCCATGACACCAAAGTTCAATTTTGTTGTCTGTTCCATCGAAGAGTCTAACAATATTGAAGAACTGTCAATCGATGAATTACAGAGTTCTTTGTTGGTTCATGAACAGAAGATCAGCCAACAAGATAAAGAAGAACAACTGTTGAAAGCCTCAATTGACTATCACCCTACTCCAATCAAGGCTTACAGAGGGCGAGGCAGGGGACGAAATGACTACAAAAGGAATGACAATCGTGGTCACATACAGCAGTTTCAGCATCATCGTGGACATCATCAGCAGAATCAACATCATGAAAATCATTTTCATGAAAGAGGAGGAAGAAGAGGAGGTCATCAGAATGGTGGCAGATCAGAACATCACTCAATGTCAGCAGACAAATCCAATGTGGAATGCTACAGATGTCATAGGTATGGTCATTTTCAGTCAGATTGTAAAACTAATGTGACTAGAGGCTATGGTGAGAAATTAAACTTTGCTGAAAAAGAAGAAGAGATTTCGTTGTTAATGGTTTGCCATGCAAAAGAAGAAACGAATAGGAATTTGTGGTATTTAGACACAGGGTGTAGTAATCACATGTGTGGAGATAAATCTGTGTTCTCTGTCTTGGATGAATCATTTCGTGATGATGTGAAATTTGGAGACAATTCTAAGGTCTCTGTGATGGGGAAAGGAAGGGTCTCAATTCAGACTAAGGAAGATTCCACACACAATATTTCTAATGTGCTTTATGTACCAGACTTGAAGACTAATTTGCTCAGTGTAGGGCAGCTGCAAGAAAGGGGGTATGAAATTTCTATCAAGAATGGGGTATGTCAAATTCGGGATGATAATTTGAGCTTAATTGCTCAAATAAACATGACAACCAACCGAATGTTCCCTCTCTACCTGAACAGCACCATTCAATCTTGTTTCTTAGCAACAATGAATAATGATGCATGGCTATGGCATCTTCGTTATGGTCATCTAAATTTTGGTGGACTGAAGACCCTACAAAAGAAGAGGATGGTGACTGGCTTACCAAAAATTGCAGCCCCTTCATCAGTTTGTGAAGAGTGTGTTGTCAGCAAACAACACCGAAAGCCATTTCCAAAGTTCAAGTCTTGGAGAGCAAAGATGCAGCTGGAACTGGTGCATTCTGATCTTTGCGGACCAATTAATCCAACCTCCAATGGTGGTAAAAGGTATATAATTACCTTTATTGACGACTTTAGTCGAAAAATTTGGGTCTATTTCTTGCAGGAAAAATCTGAGGCATTTGCCTCTTTCAAACATTTCAAAGCATTGGCTGAAAAAGAGGTTGGATTACCAATCAAAATTCTTCGCACGGATCGTGGAGGAGAATACAACTCTCTTGAATTCACAGAATTTTGCAAAGATCATGGGATTAAAAGACAGCTTACCGCAGCCTTTACTCCCCAGCAGAATGGGATTTCTGAGAGGAAAAACCGAACCATTCTAAACATGGTGCGAAGTCTGCTGAATATGAGTGGCATTCCAAGAGATTTCTGGCCTGAGGTGGTTACATGGAGCATTCATATCTTGAACAGAAGTCCAACATTTGCTGTTCAAAATATGACCCCAGAGGAGGCTTGGAGTGGCAGACGACCAGCAGTGGATTACTTCAAGATTTTTGGGTGCATTGCTTATGCCCATATTCCAGATGTGAAGAGGAAAAAGCTGGAGAACAAGGGAGAAAAATGTGTTTTTTTGGTGTTAGTGACCATTCCAAAGCCTACAAGCTTTACAATCCTAACACTAAGAGAATTGTGATTAGTCGTGATGTAATCTTTGATGAAGACCAATTCTGGTCATGGCACAGCAGTGTTCCCAATAAGCCTTTGGTGCTAGATACTGATATTGATAATGATAATGAAGAAGGGCTGCAAGTACAGCCGACAGTAGCGAGTTCACAACTAGTGGATGATCAAAGGCCTTTACGTGCAAGGACAAGGCCTGCATGGATGGCAGATTATGAAGTCACTGGAATTGCCCAAGATGAAGACCCACTCACCTATTATGCCCTATTTTCTGACTGTGATCCTACAACTTTTGAAGATGCAGTCAAAACATCCACATGGCGTCAGGCAATGAATGAAGAGATTGCGGCAATTGAAAGGAATAATACCTGGGAATTGACTCAGCTTCCAGAAGGGCACAAAACCATTGGTGTCAAATGGGTGTATAAGACCAAATTGAAGGAAAGTGGTGAAATCGACAAACATAAGGCCCGGTTAGTAGCCAAGGGCTACAAACAAGAATTCGGTGTGGACTATAAAGAGGTGTTCTCTCCTGTTGCACGCATGGACACAATCAGATTGGTGCTTGCAATGGCAGCTCAGAACTCATGGTCTATTTTCCAGCTAGATGTGAAATCAGCCTTCTTACATGGAGAGCTAGAGGAGCAGGTATATATTGATCAACCTCCTGGTTATGTTAAACTTGGTGCTGAAGATAAAGTATATAAGTTAAAAAAGGCGCTCTATGGACTTAAACAAGCTCCCAGAGCTTGGTATAGTCGCATAGAGGCTTATTTTTTAAGGGAGGGATTTCAGAAATGCCCACATGAGCATACACTTTTTGTCAAAACTGAAAATGGAAAAATGCTGATTGTGTGCCTATATGTGGATGATTTGATTTACACTGGAAATAATTATGCCATGTTTGAGAAGTTTAAAGAGTCTATGATGATTGAATTCGAGATGACTGATCTCGGGATGATGCATTACTATCTCGGCCTTGAGGTAGTACAATCAACAACTGGCATTTTCATTTCGCAAAAGAAGTATGTTCACGAAATCTTAGAAAGATTTCAAATGAACAATTGTAACTCAGTTGGCACACCTACTGAAGTTGGTGTGAAACTTTTCAAGGATCCAGAAGGGAAGAGGGTTGACAATACAAACTACAAACAAATTGTAGGGAGCCTAATGTATTTGACAGCGACGAGGCCTGACATAATGTATGCTGTCAGTCTCATTAGTAGATACATGGAAAACCCTAAAGAGATTCATCTTCTTGCTGCAAAAAGAATCTTTCGTTACCTACAAGGTACTGCTGATTTTGGATTACTCTACAAAAAAGGAGAACATTCAGATTTAATGGGTTTTACTGATAGTGACTATGCCGGGGATCAAGATGATCGGAAAAGCACTTCGGGGTATGTTTTTATGCTGGGTACAGGAGCCGTCTCATGGTCATCCAAGAAACAACCAATAGTTACCTTATCAACAACCGAAGCTGAATTTGTAGCTGCAGCTTCATGTGCATGTCAAGCAATTTGGCTAAGGAGGATTCTTGAAGAAATTCAGTTCAAACAACAAGGAGCAACTTCAATTTATTGTGACAACAGCTCAACAATAAAACTATCAAGAAATCCTGTGCTACATGGGAGAAGCAAGCACATTGATGTCAAATACCATTTCTTAAGGGATCTCGCAAAAGATGAAGTAATTAATCTTATTTTCTGCAGGAGTGAAGACCAAGTGGCTGACATATTCACTAAGCCGCTTAAAACACCATTGTTTCACAAGCTAAGGGAGTTGCTTGGAGTGTGTTCTTTGGGATGATTGTATTAAAAGCTATCTTATTATTCTTTAAACTGAATGTCTGAAATTGTTCAGTTTAAGGGAGGGATTGTTGGGAATATTTTCTTATTCACTGCATAGTTGTCCAGGTCAATAGGAGTTTGTTAGTTAGTGGATGAATAAATGGTATACGTGTCCAGCTCTCATTACTTAGTGGCTAGTCTGTTGGGTTAAGTTGGGTTAGTGCCTAGTCTTTAGTTAATTCTGTTTTTCGATTATTTGAGTCATTGTAATGCCTATTTAAAGGCATTGTTCTTTATTCAATAAAACACAGCAATTCATTCTCATTCTCTACGATCTGTGCAACAGTTATTTCTGTTATTGTAAGGCTATTTAACAGCCATAATTATCAATGAATACATCAAGCATTGCTCCCAGTTTTCCAGTGCAAACTGTTACTGTAAAAGCTCTCTTTTATTCTTGCATTTTAACATTTGGTATCAGAGCTTTTCCACAAAACAAACACTACAATCACATCGTTACTAGCAAGTAAAAAAACAGAGTTCTAGACGAGAAGACACAGATCAGGGCAGCCATTATTGTTGAGTTTCTAAGCACAGTTACCAGCGTGAAGAAACAATGGCATCTGAAAGCAGCTTTGTACAACCTGCAATCCCAAAGTTTGATGGACACTACGATCACTGGAGTATGCTGATGGAAAATTTTCTACGTTCCAAGGAGTACTGGAACCTGGTGGAGACAGGGATCATTGCAGCAGCAGAAGGAGTTGATCCCAGCGAAGCACAACAGAAACAGATTGATGAGCAGAAGTTAAAAGATCTGAAGTGCAAGAATTATCTGTTTCAAGCTCTTGATCGATCAATATTGGAAACAATATTGAAAAAAGACACAGCTAAGGACATCTGGGATTCTTTGAAACAGAAATATCAAGGCACTGCACGTGTTAAACGTGCTCAATTGCAGGCTCTTCGCAAAGAGTTCGAAACACTGCATATGAAGGCTGCAGAATCAGTCAATGATTATTTTGGAAGAACTCTCATTATTGCTAATAAAATGAGAAGTCATGGCGAATGCATGCAGGATGTTGTGATCATTGAGAAGATCTTACGGTCTATGACTCCGAAATATGACTATGTTGTTTGTTCTATAGAAGAATCCAATGATTTGGATACTATGTCCATTGATGAGCTACAGAGTAGCTTGCTGGTTCATGAGCAGAGGATTAGCCGCCATGTTATCATCGAAGAACAAGCATTGCAGATGACTTATGGGGCACAACAAGGAGGAAGAGATGGTGGTAGAAATAACTATCGTGGAAGAGGAAGAGGAAGAGGAAGAGGCAGATTTGGATTTGACAAAACAACCATAGATTGTTATAACTGTGGTGAACTAGGACATTTTCAATGGGAGTGTCCAAGGAAAGCAAGGGATCAAAAGGCAAACTATGCAGAAACAAGAGAAGAGATGTTGTTGATGGCTCATGTTAACTTCCAGCAAACTGATGCAAAACATATATGGTTTCTTGATTCTGGCTGCAGCAACCATATGTGTGGACAGAGGGATATATTTTATCATTTTGATAACAGCTTCAGAGAATCAGTAAAGATGGGAAATGCCTCCAGTCTTGATGTCCAAGGAAAAGGCTGGATTCGAATGGAGGTGCATGGCATTATTCATATAATCACAGATGTATTTTTTGTACCAGAATTGAAGAGCAATCTGCTCAGCATCGGCCAACTCCAAGAAAAGGGACTTGATGTGCTTATTCAACAAGGGAATTGTAAAATCTTTCATCCTGAGAAAGGTTTGATTCTTGAGACTGCAATGACTCATAATCGCATGTTTGTTGTACTAGCAGACTGCTCACCATCAACAGACCAGCAATGTCATTCCTCCATAATCACTGATCAGTATACTCTTTGGCATTATCGCTATGGACATCTCAGCTGGAATGGGATCAATATACTGCAGCAAAAGAAAATGGTGGATGGGTTACCTCAATTCAAAGTTGTTCAGCAGGTGTGTGAAGGTTGTTTAGCAGGAAGACAACATCGTGATTCTTTTCCAAAAGGCAGCATATGGAGGGCATCAAAGATTCTTCAATTGGTTCATGCAGATATATGCGGACCAATCACTCCAGTTTCCAACAGCAGTAAAAGGTATCTCATTACTTTTATTGACGATTTCAGTAGAAAAATCTGGGTTTATTTCTTGACAGACAAGTCCGAAGCCTTTGCTACATTCAAAATCTATAAGGCAAAGGTTGAAAAAGAAACTGGTGTATTCATTCAAAGCCTAAGAATAGATAGGGGGGTGAGTTTACTTCATCAGCATTCAATGGTTTCTGCAATGAGAATGGCATTTCCAGACAGTTGACAGCACCATATTCACCTCAGCAAAACGGTGTTGCCGAAAGGAAAAATCGAACCATTATGAATATGGTGCGTAGTATGTTGCTGGAGAAACACATTCCAAAATCCTTTTGGCCGGAAGCAGTGAATTGGGCAGTCCATATTCTGAATCGAAGTCCCACTCTTGCCGTGAAAAACAAGACTCCTGCAGAAGCATGGAATGGCATCAAACCGTCAGTAGCACATTTCAGAGTTTTTGGTTGTATATCTCATGTCCATGTTCCTGATCACAGAAGGGTGAAGCTTGATGCCAAAAGTCTGAAATGTGTCTTTCTAGGGGTAAGTGAGAACACTAAAGCATACAGGCTTTTTGATCCTATTTCCCATAAGATAATTATTAGCAGGGACGTGATTTTTGAAGAAGACCAACAATGGAATTGGGAGGATATTCACACACCAGTCACAGCAGCTGATTCAGCATTAGAAGTCACTGAAAATGAGGATGAGCAGAATACAGTTGAAGAACAGGTGGAGAATGAGCCTGCACAAGAATTTTCTGAAGAAGCACCGTCACGTGTAGATACAGCAACAATGCATGAAAATGGCACAGGTGTTGAAGCTATTCAATCAGCTAACTCATCCAATGCAGCAACAACAATTGCAGAGGGGAGAACACGCTGACGTCCAGCATGGTTGACAGACTATGAAACTGATCTCAGTTTCTTCGCTACAACAGATGTGAATATAGCTCATCTAGCTTTATTCACCAACAATGATCCCACGACATTTGAAGAGGCTGTGAAAAGTGAACACTGGAGGCTTGCCATGAATCAGGAAATTGCAGCAATTGTGAAAAATGAGACATGGGAATTAACGACTCTGCCGGTAGAAGGGAAAACAGTTGGCGTGAAGTGGATTTTTAAGACCAAACTAAACGAGCATGGAGAAATTGATAAATACAAAGCTCGTTTAGTTGCCAAGGGCTACAGCCAACAGTATGGGGTGGATTATGCAGAAATATTTGCGCCCGTTGCTCGTTTAGACACAATTCGCATGGTGCTCTCTTTTGCAGCACAACAAAGCTGGTTGATATATCAACTTGATGTAAAATCAGCTTTCCTGCATGGAGAAATTAATGAAGAAGTGTTCGTCGATCAACCTCCAGGTTATGAGCAGAAGGGGGAAGAAACAAAGGTCTACCGACTCAAGAAGGCATTGTATGGACTCAAACAAGCTCCCCGAGCTTGGTACAGTCGTATAGAGTCCTATTTCTCCAAAGAAGGCTTCACCAAATGTCCTTATGAACATACTTTGTTCATAAAAACAGCGGCTGGAGGTAAAATATTAATCATTTGTCTTTACGTTGATGATCTTATTTTTACCGGCAATGATGAAGTTATGTTCGATGAATTTAAGAAGTCAATGATGGCTGAATTTGACATGACTGATCTTGGGAAAATGAGATATTTTTTGGGCATTGAAGTATTGCAAAAAGAAGATGGCATATTTATTAGTCAACGAAAATATGCTAACGAGGTTCTAGACAGATTCAACATGGGCTAGTGCAACTCAGTCAAAAATCCAATTGTTCCTGGATTTAAACTGTCAAGGGATGAAGGAGGAGAGCAGGTTGATAGTACACTCTATAAGTAAATGGTGGGAAGTCTCATGTATCTAACTGCCACACGTCCTGATTTAATGTTTGTAGTAAGTCTAATTAGTAGATACATGGAACATCCCACTGAGTCTCATTTATTGGCAGCAAAAAGAATTCTAAGGTATGTAAAGGGGACAACTAGTTTCAGGATACTTTATAAGAAGGGAGGAGATGCAGAGTTTTGGGGTTACACAGATAGTGATTATGCAGGTGATCAAGATGATAGAAAAACTACTTCAGGTTACGTTTTTATGATGAATTCAAGTGCAATATCTTGGTCTTCAAAGAAACAACCAGTAGTTACTCTCTCTACCACCGAAGCTGAGTTTATTGCTGCAGCATCAAGTGCCTGTCAGGTTGTTTGGTTAAGAAGAATTCTGAAAAGTCTCACTCATGTGCTGACCGGACCTACGGTGGTGTATTGTGATAATATATCAGCCATCAGACTCTCAAAAAATCCGGTAATGCATGGTCGTAGCAAGCACATAGATATTCGTTTTCATTTTCTTCGTGATCTAGTCAAGGATGGAGTAATAAAGCTAACTCAATGTTCTACTCATGAACAAGTTGCTGATATTATGACCAAACCATTGAAGATTGAAGTTTTCTCAAAAATACGAGAATCAATGGGTGTTTGTGAATATTCTGAATAAACTGAATGTTGAGAACATGCAGTTTAAGGGAGGATGATAAAGTTAGGATTATTTGTTAGTTGACAATTATTATTCAGTATTGCAAATAAGCTCTCTGTGACTTGAGGGAGAAGATTTTATTTTCTGTTATTCTTGATTTAGTCGTGTACCACGATCCTAGGTCCTGCAATCGTGGGTTGTTATTTCTGTTATTGTAAGGCTATTTAACAGCCATAATTATCAATGAATACATCAAGCATTGCTCCCAGTTTTCTAGTGCAAACTGTTACTGTAAAAGCTCTCTTTTATTCTTGCATTTTAACAATTTAAGGATGTGGCGCTTATATCTTTCAAATATAATCTTGTCGAGGTTGGGTATTCTATTTCTGAATACACATTCCCTAACACTATATCATATTTGAGCAATCTGGGAAAAACAAAATCTCTGGGAATGCATTCAACCTTCGGTATCTTCAATGATAATACAGCTAAATGAGACAGCGAACTTAGTTCTGTTAGGCTTGCATTCATTCCTTCTGTGCTGTCACATCCAACAACATCCCATCCCTTGAAGCTCCTGATCAACAGTTCTTCTAACTTCTTCAACCTTCCTATCAAATTCACAGGAATCCTTCTTAGATTGTAACAACATGTCAAATCCAACTAATAGACCACGTCGTTCTAAGAGAGGCCTTAAGCCAAATGCCAAATACTTCAGTGATGTCTACAGCACATAATTAATCGTGCATGCAAGCCACGACGTCCAGAGTGGGGAGTGCTGGCAGTTGAATATAGTACGTGGGAAACATTACGTGCAAATGTGATGATAGAACTGGCATTATCGTAGTTACTTTTATTTCATGCAATTATATTTCAGTCTATGTGTACGTGGTCTTGCTATTTAAGCAACCACAGTTGTTATTAGTGGTAAGCAATTATTTTCAGAACAAAGGTTTATTCTCACCTGAAGAGAAAGCAATGCATTATTTTTCTTAAACACTTTATTATCTGTGTTAGGACCTATCATTGGTATCAGAGCAATGGGAACCAATAAAGAGCGTATTGAACAGTTAGAAGCAGGGCTCGGTGAAGTGCAAAATGGCCTACAACAGATGGAGATGGGCATGACAGATAAATTGCATCACTTGGAGGAAACTATTAATCGACTCTCTGATGTACTCCTTGCAGATCACGTATCTATAACTCAAGGTAACAACCATCGTAACGGTCACACTGGAGGATGACTGGTTGTCTCTTCTAAAACAGCGAAGCTTGAATTTCCGCGTTTTTCTGGAGATGATCCAACGGAGTGGTTCAATAGGGTGAACCAGTTCTTTGAGTTCCAAAGTACACCCGAAATGCAGAAGGTATCGTTAGCTTCATACCATTTGGAAGGAGAGGCCAACCAGTGGTGGCAATGGATTCGCCGGACATTTCAAGAGGAAGGACGTGTTCTTTCGTGGCTTAATTTTGAAGGTGAACTCTGGGCTCGATTTGGCCCTTCTGAATGTGAAGATTTTGATGAAGCTCTTTCACGGATACGTCAGGAAGGATCGCTGCGTGACTATCAACGTGAATTTGAACGTCTGGGCAATCATGTACGTGGTTGGACCCAAAAAGCTCTTGTGGGAACATTTATGGGTGGATTAAAAAGAGATATTTCAGATGGGATCCGCATGTTCAAACCACAAAATTTAAAAGACGCCATCAGCTTAGCACGGATGAAAGATGATCAATTTACCCGTCAAAGGAAGTTTATCAGACCTGTTTCTTCAGTGCGGCCACCTCTAGCTCTTCCGCCTCGCAACCAAGCCGCATAGTTTACCCCTACGAATCCTATCAGACGGCTATCACGGGAAGAAATGCAACGAAGGAGAGCACATAATCTATGTTTCAATTGTAATGACCGTTTTACTGCAGGTCACAAGTGTCAAGGGTCACGCCTACTTATGGTGGAAGGTTGCAATGACACTGATACATTGTTATGTGACAATGTTCTTGACGAACAACTACATCAGGAGCAATATGAGGAGCTTGCAGATTCGTCAATTACATTGCATGCATTGTCAGGTTGGACAGCGCCAAAGACCATGTGAGTATCAGCTTTGATTGGCTCTTGCAGCGTCATTATTTTGATAGATAGTGGTTCCACTCACAACTTCATTAGTGAGCGAACTGCTATCCTATTACGGCTGACAGTGGTGCCTACAGAAACCTTCATAGTACAGGTTGCCAATGGTGATAGTCTCAAATGTCGGGGGCGATTTGACGAGGTATCATTAGATCTCCAGGGTGTTGTTTTTTCATGGACTCTTTACTCTTTACCCCTCACAGGGCTGGATATAGTGTTGGGGATTCAATAGCTTGAATTACTGGGTTCGGTGATGTGTGATTGGAAAAGGTTGACAATGGAATTCTTATGGGAGAACAAGCTTAGGCGATTAACTGGCATTGGCAGACAAGACATCCAGGAAACATCAGTGCAGGAGTTGTCCAAAACAATTCGGCCGAATCACGCTTTGTTTGCCTTATGTTTCCAAATTTCTCAGACAGCAACAGACGGCACCATTCATCCCCACATGAAGGAATTGTTGCAAGCATTTTCAGATATATTCGTTGCTCCTTCCAGTTTACCACCAACAAGGGATGTTGACCATAGAATCATGTTGAAAGAAGGGACTGAACAAGTTAATGTTCGGCCATACAGGTACGCACACTTTCAGAAGAATGAGATTGAGAAACAGGTCCAGGACATGCTGACCACAGGGCTTGTTCGTCCAAGTACCAATCCCTTTTCCTCACCTGTGTTATTAGTTAAGAAAAAAGATGGGAACTGGAGGTTTTGTACTGATTATCGAGCTCTCAATGCTGCCACTGTTAAAGATCACTTCCCAATTCCAACCGTTGAGGATATGTTGGATGAATTATATGGAGCTTCTTACTTTACCAAGTTGGATCTACGAGCTGGATATCATCAGGTACGAGTGAATCCCCAAGATTTCCATAAAACTGCATTTCGCACTCATAATGGACATTATGAATATTTGGTGATGCCATTTGGCCTCTGTAATGCGCCCTCTACGTTCCAGGCTATCATGAACTCCATATTTCGTCATCACCTTCGTCAATTTATTTTGTTTTTTTTTGACGAAATCTTGATATATAGTTCTACCTGGGAACAACATTTAGTGCATGTCCAGCAAACCTTTGAAATACTACGACAGCATCACTTTTATGTCAAGGAAAGCAAGTGTGCTTTCGGGCAGCACGAACTTGAATATTTGGGACATATTATCACCGATCATGGCGTCAAAGTGGATGATAGCAAGATTGCAGCTATGGTGGCATGGTCACGGCCTACTAACGTTTCAGATTTACGTGGTTTTCTTGGTTTGACAGGATATTATCGCAAATTCGTTCAGAACTATGGTATTATTGCTCAGCCTCTTACCAATCTGCTAAAAAATAATCAAAATCAATGGCATGATGCAGCTGAAGCCGCTTTCCTTGCTCTCAAACGGGCCATGACAACTACTCCCATATTGGCTATGCCTAATTTCAACAAAGCCTTTACCATTGACACCGATGCTTCTGGTGATGGCATAGGTGCAGTCCTCACTCAACTAGGCAAACCACTGGCGTTCATGAGCAGGGCCCTCGATATCACAAAGAAATCATGGTCAACGTATGCTAAAGAGATGTTGGCAATTTTGGAGGCTATCAGATTGTGGCGTCCTTATCTTCTCGGCAAGAAATTCTACATTCAAACAGATCAACGTAGTCTCAAGTATTTTGTGGAACAGAGAATAGCTACTCCAGAACAGCAGAAATGGGTTACTAAGTTAATGGGTTATGACTATGAAATCATCTATCGTCCAAGCCGTGAGAACTCAGCTGTTGATGCTCTGTCCAGAAAGCAAGGGAGTCCAATTCTACATCACATTTTTACTTCGCAGGTTAGTGTATGGCAAGAGATTAAGACAGCCTCACAACACGACCTATACATTCAATCCATGGGGCGTAAAGCTGATGCACAACCTGACAGTGCCTTTACATGGCGTGATGGGTTGTTATTATACAAGGGGAGAATTGTGGTTCCAAACGATGCCAAGTTAAGAGCTACATTGCTACATGAAATGCATGACACCAAGGTGGGCGGTCATTCAGGAGTTCTACGTACATTTAAAAAGCTCAACCAACAATTCTATTGGCCTGGCATGTATAAAACAGTGCACACATATGTCAAAGAGTGTGAGATTTGCCAAAAGACAAAGACGGAGACATTGGCTTCTGCTTGACTGCTTCAACCGCTGCCAATTCCATGTCAAGTGTGGGATGATATCACCTTGGATTTTATTGAAGGATTACCACTCTCGCATGGCAGGGATACCATCATGGTGATTGTTGACAGACTAAGTAAGTTTGCTCATTTTCTCACTTTACGCCACCCCTTTATTGCAAAAATTATGGCTGACAAATTTGTTGATGGTGTTATTAAGCTCCATGGAATGCCGCAATCCATTGTTAGTGATCGGGATCCTATTTTCATCAGTCATTTCTGGCAAGAGTTTTTTAAAATGTCAGGCACCAAGCTTCGGCTCAGTTCAGCATACCACCCACAGACGGATGGACAGACGGAGGTCATTAATCGGTGCGTGGAGCAATATTTAAGATGTTTTGTTCATCAGTGGCCAAAGCAGTGGTGTTCTTATTTACCTTGGGCAGAGTACTGGTATAATACCACGTACCATATTTCAACTGGTATGACACCATTTCAAGCGTTGTATGGACGCCTACCTCCAGCTATTCCTGTCTACAAAGAGGGTCTGACGCTAGTAAGTGCAGTTGACCAACAGCTCCTGGACCGTGATGCACTACTTCGTCAATTGAAGGATAACTTAGCAACATCGAGGAATCGCATGAAACAGATGGCTGACACAAAGCGGAGGGATGTCATGTTTCACGCCGGTGATTGGGTGCTTCTCAAATTGCATCCATATCGCTAGCAATCAGTCTTCAAAAGGGTCCATCACAAGCTGGCTACTCGTTATTATGGACCATATCAAATTGTTGAAAAAATCAGACAGGTCGCTTATCGTTTACAGTTACCAGCTGAAGCACGCATTCATCCAGTGTTTCATGTCTCACTGCTCAAACGCTACCAGACTACAGCTGACATTGTTGAACCAAGGTCAGTTGGCATTCCACCTATTACCGATGCGGGTGAGCTGCTTCTTGAACCACATTCTGTTTTGGATTCTCGCTGGCACAAACAGGGACGTCATCTTGTAGCTGAAAGCTTAGTTCAATGGAAGAATTTGCCTGTCGAGGACGCCACGTGGGAACCCACTTCTCTGTTACACGAGAAGTTTCCAACTCTGAACCTTGAGGACAAGGTTCCACTTATTGGGGGCGGTATTGATAGACCACGTCGTTCTAAGAGAGGCCTTAAGCCAAATGCCAAATACTTCAGTGATGTCTACAGCACATAATTAATCGTGCATGCAGGCCACGACTTCCAGAGTGGGGAGTGCTGGCAGTTGAATATAGTACGTGGGAAACATTACGTGCAAATGTGATGACAGAACTGACATTATCTTAGTTACTTTTATTTCATGCAATTATATTTCAGTCTATGTGTACATGGTCTTGCTATTTAAGCAACCACAGTTGTTATTAGTGGTAAGCAATTATTTTCAGAACAAAGGTTTATTCTCACCTGAAGAGAAAGCAATGCATTATTTTTCTTAAACACTTTATTATCTGTGTTGGGACCTATAATTGGTATCAGAGCAATGGGAACCAATAAAGAGCGTATTGAACAGTTAGAAGCAGGGCTCGGTGTTCTATTAATAATGCAAAACTTTGAGCTGTGGACACACCAATCCTTCAGGAAGTTCTGCTAGTGTATTGCCCATTAACGAAACTACTGTACAACCTTCAAATCTTTTATTGCTCGTTGGCCACTCCTTCAACCCAAAGCCAGCCTTTACCATGAATCCGTATTTTTCTGATGATGCTATCTGAATAGCAACATTACGAACCAAGTCATGCATTTTCACATATTCTTCAGTTTCAGTTCCTAACAGCATACAACAAGCTTTGAGGTTTTTGATTGCCACATAAACTCGTTTCCTTGCATCTTCAATGGACTCCACATCTTGATGTAACCCATAGCCAACTGCGTATCTTGTCAAGTCCTCAATTGGAATGTTGTAATCTTCTGGAAATAAACAGCATAGCAAGAAACATAACTTGGTTTTCTCGTGCTTCAAATAATCATAGCTCAACTTAAGACATGCATATGCATTTTTTTGTTCATCAAGTTGTTCCATGTCCAGAAATTGAGACTTTTTTAGCTGATCAAATGCTACTTCCCACTCAACTGCAGATTTATCTCTTAGAGCCCTTCCCACTGTCACAAGTGCTATAGGCAATCCTTTACATTCTCTCGCAACCTTCTTTGCCACTCTGTTCAAGTCAGAGTCCTCATCACGTAAACCTGCATTGATTTTGAATAAAGCCCATGCTTCATTTTCAGATACGACTCTTAATAACACTTTTTGCTGGCACTTCATAGAAGAACATATGTGTTCAAGACGTGTTGTTAGAAGAGTTTTACAACCCCTGTGAGCATCACCAAATGGGATCCCTACCTCTTTCAAGTCAATATCTTTCCAAGCATCATCCAGGATTATAAGCACCTTCTTTCCCTGAAGTCTCTGCCATAACCGACCTGCTCTCTCCTTTCCACTCTTTCCGTCAAAATCCAGACCTAAAATAACTGCCATTTGATCCTGCATGTCTGTGACATTTGGATTCTGTGACACCGTGACTATCAAAACTTCATCAACAAGCTGCAACTCTTTGGCTCCCCTACCTACTTCTTTGACCAGGGTGGTTTTACCCACCCCTCCCATGCCGTACAGTCCGATCATATTGACAGTGTCATCTTTGAGAGCTTTCATTATCTGTTCGAAAGCTTCTTTTGATGATTCCGAGGGTGTGAGTCCCTCTGATGGGAGAAATTCTATGTCTTGAAGAGGTGTTTTGTGGGACACTTTCGGAAATTTTCTGCTATTTTCTTCGAGTTTTCTCAAAGTCTCCGTCTTCTTTGCCAGTGCCTTGCTTAACTTGAATTGTCGCATCCAATTTGGACACCAAGTAAAGCATTTTCCAATTTTCCCTTTTTCATTTTGCAAACGTTTCACACCTTCAATTTTTTTTTTTGCATTTTCCAGCCATGTGTTGACATCAATCTCAATTTCTTCAGCATTCCTTTCAGCAACGTTGACAGCATCTTGCAGACGATAAAATGCCAAAGCCAGGTTCATCATTTGTTCATCGAATTCTTGAACAAAATTGTTGAAACAGAACATGTAACGGAACTGCTTGATTGCTGGTTCCACCAAGAGCTCTGCCATCTTAGATACAACGGACCCGCCAACACTTTCGATTGCCATTTTCCACCAGTCTCTGTATGGAAGGTTGATGATGATCACTTTGATACCTGCACGAATGATACGAGCTGCTCATCGCTTCCAACAACACATCTAATCAATCTAAAGCTATGATCGGTCAATGTTTTTTTTAAAAAAAAAAAGTTATGAATAAGGAGACAAAAAAGACTTGCAAGGAAGTATAATTAATGGAACGAACTCAACAAAGGATCAGTCTTAGCCAACTAAAATCTGTAATGACTATCTCTGCATCATACGCTTATTTACACAACAGCTTTATCTAATGAAGCTGATTTGGTTTCAATTTCATTATCTTAATTTTAAACACTCATTTCCTCGATATATATAGTTCATATATAGATCTATGTGCTTTTTCCATAAAACAAAGATAGAAATACTTTTTTTTTCCTTCTCAAAACCAACAAACAGAATTTCATTAGTGAAAGATAGCATACCACCGATCTAAGGAACACATTGAAACAAAATAGTTTACACTTACGAGTTTAAAGCAGCAATTCCCACAAAAATGCAATTTTATGAAATAATTAAGATAAAAAGCATAATATAAAGATAATTACGAACAAATAAAATTAAGAATAATATGCACAAGTGCTCGCCTAGCAAAGAGAGAAAGGAATGGAAGGCTGATGATGATCACTTTGACACCTGCACGAATGATACTAGCTCCTCATCTCTTCCAATAGCACATATAAAGCTATGATCGGTCAATCTTTTTTGTTTTTTGAAAATTATGAATAAGGATAAAAAAAGACTTGCAAGGAACTCAACAAAGGATCAAACTTAGGCCACTAAAATCTGCAATGACTATCTCCGCATCATACACTCAAGCAACTTAGGGTGTTGTTTTGCTCTTGAGTTGTTGTGATTGCCCTCGCATATACGCTATGCCTAAAAGCGAGGCCAAAATCCTAAAAAAAGTCTTTTTTTTGTTTTTTTTTTTGTCGATCCTCTATTAAATTAAGGCAATCGGCATTGATGCTTTTTTTTTTAATGACAAAAGGAGGGATTGTCAACAAGTTTGTTGTTCAGTAACTCTCATGTGCGAAATCAAATACACTTGAGGGCCTAGCTGCTGTGGTCAACTGCAAGTTCAATCCTTGCGAACGTCTTGGGTTCGACCCTTTCTGTGTACTCTGTCACCCTCGTGGTGTCTTACATGTTCACTGGGCTTGCAGGATATTCAGTGGGCTCGGAGATTAGTTGTGGTGCGCGCAAGCTAGCCCGAACACCCCGGTCATCAAAAAAAAAAAAAAAGACCTGCACCGAGTTTTTCATTGCTATCCTTTGTTTTATTTTTATTGAAATATACTCTCCCTAGTTAATTTCCAGTTGGCACCGTTGGGATGAGTTTTGTTCCAAAATATATCAAATTAGTGTTTTTTTTCATATTCTAATATACCCATGTAAAATATTAAAAAGATTATTTTAATATTTAAAAAAATAATAATTTTAAAAAATATCTTACATCACAATATTAATTACATATACTTTTGAATTCTCAATCTTCTTCTTTTATTATCTCCTTAATTATTAGATTCACTTCTCGAACATGGCATAGGTGTTGTACTTGACCTGACCATGGACTAAACTTGGTCTTTAAATAATAATATACAAGAAAAAAAACCGTTATTTTTTTGTTTTTTTAACTGGATTGGGACGGGTTTTTTTCCAAAATATATCAAATTAGTGTTTTTTTTAGATTATAATATACCGATGTAAAATATAGAAATTAACCAGGGAGAATCTATTTCCACTATACACCTTAAGAGTAAAATTTGTAAATTAGGTCCCTTTAACCTTATTCTGCCTTGTCTTTTAGCACCACACATTTCCTCTCTGATTGAGGCCATAAAATCATGTTCTTGTTTCTCACTCTGTCCCGCTTTTCAAAACACTCTCATGTTCTTATTTTAGCGGTCCTGACGAAAGAAAGAAAATAATGGTGAGAAGAGGTCGATTCACGAGGACAATAATGTTGTTTTCAAAACTTTGCATGTGATGTTAATAACAAAGATAGTAATGGTGAATTTCACGAGGAAAATAATAGTCAATTCCCTGTCATTTTCAAGAAAATAATAATATTTAAAAAAGTTTGCATGTCATATTAATAATAATAATAAAGGTTCTCTCGTCTTTTTTTCATTTAAGAAAATCAAATAATTTGAATGATTACTTAGATATTTCACAAGTATTTTTTTAAAAAATATATTTATTTATTTACTTTAAATTAATATTTTTTATATATTTTTTAATTATTTTAATTTTCTGGTGTCAAAAATAATTTTTAAAAAATATATATTATTTTGTTGTATTAAAAAAAAAACACTTTAAAAACCAACTGTTATCACATTTCTAAATTATTATATCAATTTAGATTAATTAATTTTATAAAGTCACATAATTTTATTTTATTTTTTTTTAATTTTAACTTTGTCAAATATGGATGGTTGGTTCAGCTGATTTCAACTTAAAAAAACAAAAAACAAATTATGAAGTTAGTTTACATATCCTTTGATATTAGAAGCTGTTGTCAAGGTGCTAGAAGGAGGGAAATCTACAACTAGCAACAATCAGAAGATATCAGGGAACTAAAATTAACCCTCTAATAATTAAACATCTTGGGAGTTCCCTAGAAATCCTTTGATATTTTAATTGCTCATTTAAAGCATATCAATCATTAAGTAGTTCATCTGACGTTCGTGTCTTATGATCTAGTTTCTATCTACCTTTCTAATTAAATCATGTAAATGTTGAAGAATCTTTTAATTATATTATTAAATCTGGTTTAATAATTTAATTATAAAATCATGCAATTTAGTTTTTTTATCTAACTTTCTAATTAAATCATGTAAAAGTTAGCTTAAATTAAATTGATTGATTTTATGGATTAAAATATAATTTTAATAACGGGTAAAAACATGACTTAATTTTTAATAAAAAATTTAAAATAATACCTTTTAAAAAAATATATATATATACCATCAAACTACATGGGTGTTATCAATTTTGCACCCAATTTATATTTTATATTAATTTTATTACTAAATTATTTTGATTTTTCAATTAAGGATTTATGTTACAATTACCTAAAAAATTAAGTATTTTACAAATTAATATCATTGGGAGTGTCCCATAAATCCTTTGATATTTTAATTGCTAATTTAAAACATATCGTTCATGAAGTAGTTCAGCTAGTTTATTGAACTGTTATTCATTGGATAATTGTTTTTAAATGTAAAAAAGTATTAAAAGCATGAAGAATCTTTTAATTATATTGTTGATTTAATAAGTTAATTTTATAATTTAGTTTGTTTTTTTATCTAACTCAAGTTTTAAATTAAATCATGTAAAAATTAGCTTAAATTAAATTAAATGATTTTATGGATCAAAACACAATCTTAATGATCGGTAAAATTATGACTTTTTAATAAAACTTTCAAAATGATAGCTTTTAAAATATATATATATATATATACCATTAAACTACATGGGTGTTATCAATTTTGCACCCAATTTATTTTTTATATTAATTTTATTACTAAACTATTTTAACTTTTCATAGAAAGTAAACAAAAAAAATAGAGTGAGTCTTAACCTAGATTAACTTGCCAAACTCGCAACTAAGGTCACGAGATTGTGATAACTTTATAAAAAAATAAATCAAAACAAATTATAAATCTTAATTTTCAATAAACTTATTGTTAAAGATTGAAATTGATTAAAAAAAAATCAATCTAAAAATATTATATAATAAAAGACTTGAGTCTTCACAACTTAATTCGCAAAACACGTGAGCTGAGTCATAAAATCAGGATAACCTCATAAAAAACAAACCAAAATAAATCATGAAGCTTAATTCATAATCAACCCAGTATTGAATGATAAAATTGAAAAAATACCAATTATAAAAAGACAAAAAAAAAGAGCTAACTCATCAATCCCGTAATACGAGTTATTAGACTTAGCTAACCATATATAAAGCAAACTATGATAAATTATTAAGCCTAGCCTCCAATAAACTAAATGTTAAAATATGAAATTAGGAAAATAATATATAGATTTAGAAAACAAAAAACAAAATAAAAAAACATTATTGGAATGAATAGTGAATTCACCACCTCTTTTAGTTTATAGTGTAAAGAAACTGAACTAACCATATATAAAGCAACCATAATAAATCATTAAACCCGGTCTCTAATAAAGTAAATGTTGAAATATGAAAATATAGATTTTAAAAAAAAAACAAGTAAAAAAAACACTATTGACGATGCATTTTTTTTTTAATTGAAGATTTTGATCATTGACTTGAGATAAAAAGAAAAGACAGAAATGAAAAAAAAACCTAAGTCAAACTTGGTAAATCTGTTGAATTAATGACTTGAGATATAATATCAGAATAACTCTATAGAAAAAAAATGGTAAAAAATATACCAATTTTCAAAAAACTTAATTAAAAAAACAAAATTCTCTCATGTATTGCCTCAATTTAAATACAAGAGGATGAAATTAAAAAAATAATAATGTAATTAAAAAAATCCTTTTAAAGAAGCAAAATTTAACAAAGATTGAAAGAAAAAACTTTGAGGCAACCCTTGTTATTTTAAAAAGAAAGATAAATTCTATAAAAAGAGAGTAAAAAAAGAATGTTATAGGTTGAAATAAGAAAAAAAAAGAGATTAAAAAAAAAAACAAAACACCAAAGAAGCCCGAGTGAACCCTATAAACTCAGGTTAAAGTCTCAAATTCATAATCCATTAAATTCGAGCTCAAAACCTAAATAATTAAATGTTGGAAGATATAAATTTATTATCTATTTGATAAAGTATCAGGATGTTTTGTATGATTGGTGTACTTTTACGCAAAGATGATGGTTTTAGGTGTCGCACGTGTGCGGCGGCGCGGCGATCTTCCACCCTCAAGAAAAAAAATCGAAATATTTATTCCTGAAAAAAAGGAAGAGACAAGGAATTCTTGTCTCTACAAGTGAAAAATTGGAATGGGAGTCGCCACCTAGTATTCTGGTTACTAGGAACCTTAACTGGTCTTTAAAGATCGGGTACGGAGACTGGTTGCGTAAAGGGAAGGTATTAGCACCCCAACTACGCCCTACCTAAGGTAGGCTGCATTGTTTTAATGTCTGATAACATCTAAGGTCGTGTTTGTGGTTTTTAATATTATTGCTCGGAATACGCATTACATGTAATGTCATATCCCAAGTTGTATTAAAATAATAATAAAATATCCGGAATATGTATTACATATAATTTCATACCCCGGATATTAAAAGATAAACAAAATAAAATTTTGTTGTGTGTTTTGAAATTTTGGCCAATATTCTCTTGACTTTAATAAACTGGTTATTAAAGCCAAAATGCATGCTAAAACATTTTTTTTTGTGTATGAAAAATAAAAAAATGATTTTTTTAACTTTTGAGACATTTGGCCGTATGCACAAAAATATTTTTTTCTTTTTTTTTTTAATTTGTTTTTGTATTCTTAAAAATCGAAAACCAGGTATTTCAATACCGGATTTGTATTTTACGACGTAAAAATACTGCCCGATATTAAACAAAATGACATAAAAACTATGCGGAAAAATTATAAAATGGTGAAACAAATATTTTTTATTTTTATATTTTTTATACATGTGAACAGTGACTTGAACAGTATCGTGGGACGAAAACTGGGTATTTTAATACCGGATATATTTTTACGATGTAAAATACAAAATGATATTAAAATGTGCTTAAAAAAAACATTTATAAAAATTATAACAAAAATAATAATAAAAAATAAAATAATAAAATAAAATAAATAAAATAAATAAATTAATTATGGGCCGGCCCGACCCAAATGCATGGGCTGGGCCGAAGGCCCAGCCCAGGCCCAAACGAGTTGGTTACTGTGTATCAGCACAGTAACCAGCCCTTTGTTATTTGCAGAACGTGAAATAATTCACGTTCTGCATGAAGGCGCAGCGGCTAACGAAAGGAGGCAGAGGTGGGGAACGAGATGGCGTACCTGCGGTGGCGTTGAGGCGGTGCTGCTGGCGGTGGAGACACGGTGGCCGGCGGTTTCCTTCTCTCTCTCTCCTCTGTTTTGTTCTCTCTCTGCCGATTCTCTTTCTTCTTCTTTTTTCTTTTTCTTTCTATTTCTCTCGTCTCTCTCTACCCTCTTTCTATCGTGCAATCCTTCTCCTTCTCCCCCTCTTTTTTTTCTTCGGTTCCCTTCCTTTGTTTTTATAGGCAAAAACAGGGGAAGGCCGAATGGTGGGGCGACCACTGTTGGCCGCCCCTCCACTATCTGTTCAAAAGGTGGCAAGTGGGCTGGTGTGGTAGGCGTCTTATTGCGCCAAAATCGGGAAAGAAGTTCGGCGAAAAGTGGAGAAGAAAAAAATTCTTCTCCCCTGTTCTCTGCATGCGCAGGGAAGAAGACGATGGTGCCGTTTCAAAACGGCACCGTTTTGCGTTCTCTTTTTTTTTTTTTTTTTTTAAACAGTGCATGAAACGGCGCTGTTTTGGTCAAAACGCGCCGTTTCATTTAAAAGGAAAAGGCGGTAAAACATGTCAGATTCACCATTTTGTCCCTCAATTGTCGCGCGTTTTACGATTGCGTCCTTGGTCTCGGATATCCGGAATTAAGTCCTTAATTGGCCATTAAACTTCAATATTTATGCAATTAAGCCCCTGATTTGACCAAATGAACTTCAAAAAAATTATAATTTGACCCCAGAACTTCAATTTCTTCCAATTAAAGCCCAAATTAACTCAAAAATCAATTTTTCTTGCAATTAAACTCTCCAAAAATTTAATTAAACCTTTAATAAAATTTAATTGAGTCCATAAACTTCTGATTATGCATTTTTCTTCCTCAAATTGAATTTTCTTTATCATCGGGGCTCTCATCAGTCAATGATATACTGTCAAAAATTAATTTTTATATATATATATTTTTTTTAAATCCTCAATCAATTTTTGAACATTTTTAGAGCGCTCTGGTATTTTTTTTCACTGTTATATTTTTGATAATATATTTTTTTGGAATTTTTTTGTATTTTATTATTTTTTATGTGGGGACCCAGAAATGGGTTACAAGATTAGGTATGCTATAGATTAACAACTAGTTTTATTTTTCCCGTCTGTCAAATATTTGGAGAAAAGAGAGAAGATAATGCGACTTTTTGTTCATACTGATATGCGATTGTTTTAAATATGTGCAAAAGGCAGAAAACATGCACCTAAAGCTGGACTTCAGGGCTATATTGTTTTCCAAAACTGTTGAATTTCAAAATAAGCTGAAGATTGGTCATCGATCCTCGTACACTTTTGAATATGCCAATTATCAATATAATATTTCTAAAGAGTTAGCTGCACGTTTGAAAAGTTGCATAGGATTCTGATGCGAATTCACTTGTCCATATATAAATCGATTTGAAATATGGTTTTGCGATAGAAATATAATTTAGATTCTAGAAAGTGATCTTCTTCCGCAGTACTGTCCAAACATCATCAATAAAGAATGATTTGGTAGTGGAGAGTGGGACTGATTCTTGGCATATTTTATCTGAGTCGGATGATTATATGTTAGAAATCCATGAAGCGCAAAGGCACTCACACAACTTTTCATGGCGGTGCTCCCCAGTAGCTAGAGACAAACATTTAAATAACTCAGGATAAGTACACGAGGATTGTTAGGGGAAATTATTTATTTTTTAGTTATTTTTATTTAATTTAGAAAACTATTTTTGTTTATGGTGTTTATTTTTTTATTTAGTTTAGAAAAAAAAGATAACAATAACTACTCTCAACCATAGTTATTAAACCCGGCCCGGCCCGGCGGGTCGACCCGGGACCCGGTCGACCCGGTGGCTGGACCGGTTCGGGTTTAATAAAAGACCGGCTGTGGCAACAGCCCGGCCAAACCCGGGCGACCCGGCGGGTGGACCCGGGACCCGGGTGACCCGGGCAAACCCGGACGAGACCCGGGTTTTTTTTTTTTTTTTAAATGTGGGATAAAAAAAATTTGATTTAAATATTTCAACTTAAAATGATAACATAATATCTTTTCAATGTGGGCTTGAAGCCCTTTCATATATACTCTATGTTCACATGAAAAAATTATATTTTTTCAATGTGGGATTTGAAACCCATTAGTATATATACTCTATGTTTCCAAGGAAAAAATCATGTTTTTCCAATGTAGGATAAAAAACCTTTTGGTTTAAATACTTCAACTTAAAGGGATAACATAGTATCTTTTCAATGTGGGATTTGAAGCCCTTTCATATATATACTCTATGTTCCCATGAAAAAAGTTAAGTTTTTTCAATGTGGGATTTGAAACCCATTATATATACTCTATGTTCCCAAGGAAAAAATCATGTTTTTCCAATGTGGGATAAAAACCTTTTTGGTTTAAATACTTCAACTTAAAGGGATAACATAATATTTTTCAATGTGGGATTTGAAGCCCTTTCATATATATACTCTATGTTCTCATGAAAAAAGTTATGTTTTTTAAACTAAACAAAATGTTTTTTATCCCACATTGAAAAAACATGATTTTTTCCTTGGAACATAGAGTATATCTACTAATGGGTTTCAAATCCACATCGAAAAAACATAACTTTTTTCATGGGACATAGAGTATATATATGAAGGGCTTCAAATCTCACATTGAAAGATACTATGTTTATCCCTTTAAGTTGAAGTATTTAACCAAAAGGTTTTTTATCCCACATTGCAAAAAATGATTTTTTCCTTGGGAACATAGAGTATATATACTAATGGGTTTCCAATCCCACATCGAAAAACTTAACTTTTTTCATGGAACATAGAGTATATATATGAAAGGGCTTCAAATCCCACATTGAAAAGATACTATTTATCCCTTTAAGTTGAAGTATTTAAACCAAAAGGTTTTTTTATCCCACATTGGAAAAACATGATTTTTTCCTTGGGAACATAGAGTATATATACTAATGGGTTTCAAATCCCACATTGAACAACTTAACTTTTTTCATGGGAACATAGAGTATATATATGAAGGGCTTCAAATCCCACATTGAAAAGATACTATGTTATCCCTTTAAGTTGAAGTATTTAAACCAAAAGGTTTTTATCCCACATTGAAAAAACATGATTTTTTCCTTGGGAACATAGAGTATATATACAATGGGTTTCAAATCCCACATTGAAAAAACTTAACTTTTTTCATGGGAACATAGAGTATATATAAGGGCTTCAAATCCCACATTGAAAAGATACTATGTTATCCCTTTAAGTTGAAGTATTTAAACCAAAGGTTTTTTATCCCACATTGAAAAAACATGATTTTTTCCTTGGAATATAGAGTATATATACTAATGGGTTTCAAATCCCCACTTGAAAAATATAATTCAACTTAAAATACTTCAACTTAAAAGCTTAACAAATATCTTTTTTAATGTGGGATAAAAAACTTTTTAAAATAGTATTTAAACTTGATTATTTATAATATATATAATCTATATTTACATGAATTTTTTCATATGAAATATTATTTTTTTTTAATTATTACGAGTCAACCCGGTTGACCCGGGTTGACCCATAAAACCCGACCCGGCCCCTTGGCCGGGTCAACTTCCGGGCCGGGTTTAATAACTATGCTCTCACCAAATTTACATTTAACAACAAATATCTTTATATTTTATAAGAATAACAAAATAATTATCACGGTAGATAAAAAATTATAAGAAGAGTTACAGTGAGTCCTCCTTCTGTTCATTTTTAATGCCGTAAAAGATAATAAATATAATTTAAATTTAAATTTAAAAATAAATTAACTAGGAATTATATTATTTAAATTTTAAATACAAGTAAAAATATAAAAGTTGATATAATATGACTCGATCAACTTAACGAGTCAAAAATAACACGAACAATAATAAAATTATAATTTTACTCCAAATAAATTTTAAAATGCTTAGCCCACGTGTGGAATTCAAGCTTTCACACTCGCTTGCCTCTTGAATTCTTATAGTATTCTTTCCTCTTCCTGCCTAAAATATGAACAACAGGAAGCTGTTCACACTGGCGATGGTTTCTGTATTCCTTTTTTTATTTTTTCTGTCAAGAGCGGACCTCCTGACAATTAGCACAAATATACAATTATAATGATCTGTGTGAGGGCCAATCCTCTTCTTGCTTTCCTTGAAAACCTCCAAGAAATACCAGTAACCTTTCATGGTATTTGCTGAGCCAATCCACTTGTTGGCTTCCTTGAAAACCTCTCAGATATACCAGTCAACTCGTTGGTTAATTTAAGCTCATGGTGTTTCTACTTTTAAGCGCTCTCTCTCCCTTCTTTTTGTCTTTTTATTGACTGGTATTAACCAAGAGTTTGATTAAATAAACCTTCCATAAATTTGACAGCACATATTCTTCCCTCCAACAGTTGACAACTTGCTTGTGTATTAATGTAAAAATTAATTAGTACTCATCATGTTTGTTGAGGTTATTTTATTTTGTCGTTTGGAGCACAAATTTTTATTCACATGTTATGATAATTAATCTTTTAAAAAATTCAGATTTAAAAATTAGGTTGTGCTTAGTTTAGTATTTTTGGATATAATAAACAATATAGGAGTGATGAGGCATGAGAAATACATTCCTCATTTTTCTATCAAATTTACAGATGATGATAAAAAAAAATATTGA